>ML778032.1:741726-759635 GCA_009831015.1 Picea engelmannii
GAAATGCAAGGAAGGATAAATTCTTTTGATGGTGCTTTCTAAGGTATGTTATTTACAGGTCATCTCACCATTTCACTATAACTTTTCTTCTATAATGATTCAGATCCTGAAATTGATATGAAAGTGAGAAAACATATCCAAGTATATTTGGTAAAAAATTCAGCTTGTGGGTCGTTGTATTTTGGGAGTTACACTCCGTGGAAAATAGGGTTTGTGGTCAGTCCTAAAACTAGTCAAAATTAGGTGTTTCGGGTAAAAATGTCATAACTTCTTCATAACAGATCCAAATTCCATGAGACCAAATGTGTTGGTTAGGGTATAGTATTTAGTATGTTTTTTAATAGTTTCAGATCAATTCATCAAATATTTTGTGCTGGTCTTTCTCTACAAGGTCGGTCTCTAAAATAAGCCAGAATTCAGCAAGGTATGCCATTTTTGCTATAACTCCTTTTCTGAGAGGTTCCAAGTAGTGACACTTGGAGGAATTGCATAAAACACACTGAAGAACATTGTTTATTAGTTTCATATCTTTATACATTATAGGTTCAAATTTATGATTACTTCAAGATAGGGTTTTTGACTAATCCAAAACTAGGCATGTGAGACTAAAGAAAAGTTTGATGAAAATGCTAGTCTCTTGTTTTTAAAGTTAAGGAAGGTTTGCAGAAATGTGATCATATACACCAGGTCTATTACAGAGCTACAAATCATATTTTTATGATGAAATTGATGAGGGATTTTGGTTGTGGTACATGTTGAGTACATGGTCGAGACAAGTAGTTGATGAGTTGGCGCACATACATGAGGTGTATAGATGATGATGTTGGTACATATTGATGAGTCATAGTTGATGAGTAGTAGACACATGATTGGTACATACTTGGTACATGGTTGGATGCACTTGTTTATGGTACAGGTTGATTACAGGTTGGCGCATGGTTGATGCACTTGTTTATGGTACAGGTTGATTACAGATTGAGGTACAGGTTGATGCATGGTTCAGATTTATTGGTACAAGTTTAAAGTGGTATATCTCATAGTGATAGTGTGACAGTGGTTCCATCATTCTACTTCTACATCAGGGTGGCAGGAAGGGGCAAGGACAGGTGGTTGTAGCCACCTTCCAGTTGTAGCCGGAAAACATTGGGGGTTGTAGCCTCCTTCTGGTTGTAGCCAGAGAATTGGGGAGTTGGAGATTCCCTCAAGTTGTAGCCTGAGAAATTAGGGGGTTGGAGCCTCCTTCCAATTGCAGCTTAAAAACAAAGGAAGTTGGTGCTTCCAATGAATGTAATTCTTCAAGACATATAAGAAAAAACATTTTGTGGTTTTCTCCCGATTTGGGTTTCCACGTAGAACACTGGTGTACTGTGTATGTGTGTGATTGTTTATTTCTTGCTGCTCATTATTGGATAATAATTCTACATTGATATAACATTTGAAGAAAAAGGATTATAATTACGCTATTACTGATTCACCCCCCCTCTTGGTAATCCAATGAGTGTTTTTCAGTTTTCAATAAATGATCATAGGTTCTCTCAAGGCATAGATAGAGTACAGATTCCATAGATGGAATGGATAAGGCACTAGAACTGCATGTTCTTGCATCTCACAGAGAGCATGTCATCCCCTGTGGAGCCAGATGTTAACACATAGGATGTACAGGTCTTGGTGTCATGATGATGGTGTCATCATTAGCAAGAGAGGATTGTATTTGTCATAAATACTTAGTTCAAGTTCACCATCAAGTGTTAAATCCAAGGAAAAGGTCCTAAACAATTTACTCTACCACCTAAAGTGTCTTCTCAGTTGTTAAATCTTATGTGCTCCAAAATCTTCTAGAAGTTCGCAACATTCCAAAAATAGATCATGTGCCAAGTCTTTTTATGATTATGATCTTGTAAAAGGGTCTAATGATGGATTTTAGTTTTTCAGTACCATCAAATCATCAAATAAATCCAAATGGTCATTTTCAAAAGGAGGATTTATCATTTTGATCTTCATTTCTAATTGCAAAAGGTGTGTTGCAGACTGGCGCTACGAACTCATTTCCTATAGCATAGTCTTCTAAATATTTGATCATAACTTTTGAATGGTGATGTGGGTTTTTCAGAAAAGTTTTGTGGAGGCGCATGATATGGGCATTGACATGCTGACCAAATTTCAGCCTGACATGATATCACATTCCTACAAACCTTCCTTAACTTTAACAACAAGAGACTAGCATTTTCATCAAACTTTTCTTTATTCTCACAAGACTAGTTTTGGATTAGTCAACAACCCTAACTTGAAGTAATCATAACTTTGAACATGTAATGTATAAATATATGAAACTAATACACAATGTTCTTCAGTGTGTTTTATGCAATTCCTCCAATTTTCACTACTTGGAACCTCTCAGAAAAAGAGTTATAGCAAAAATGGCATACCTTGTTGAATTTTGTCTTATTCTAGAGAGCAACCTTGTAGAGCGTTCCCCGCACCAAAATATTTGATGAATTGATCTAAAACTATTACACAGCATACTAAAGATGGTACCCTAACCAACACATTTGGTCTCACTGAATTTGGATCTGTTATGAATAATTTATGACGTTTTTACCCGAAACACCTGATTTTGACTAGTTTCAGGACTGGCCACAAACCCTATTTTCCACGGAGTGTAACTCCCAAAATAAAAAGACCCACAAGCTAAATATTTTACCAAAGATACTTGGATATGTTTTCTCACTTGCACGGCAATTTCATGATCTGAATCATTATAGAAAAAAAGTTATAGCGAAAATGGTGAGATGACCTATAAATAACATACCTTAGAAAGCACCATCAAAATAATTTATCCGTCCTTGCATTTCGACCTTATTTTCTTCACCTTCACTCAGAATTCTGATTTATATATCCTTGGTTACCTCAAACATATATATATATTCAATATGCTCAAGTGTGATTCAAATGAGAGAGTCTTGCCTCTTATTTATACTCTCCAAGTAGCTTCCTTAAAAACATCTTCTAAGTCAATTGGCCCACTTTCCTTATTTTAGGGTTGGGTCCACTTCTAATTTCTCCATTAAATTTATTATTGAAATAATTTATTTTGTATTCACTTTGAATTATAATACACTCATCACTTCACTTTATTATTTACCTTTTAAAATCTCTTAAACCACTTTGATTACTTTGACCTTTTGGGGCTTCTAGATGACATATGAGGGTCCTCCAACTTCGTAAGGCCATAACTCTCAAACCGTGAGGAGTTATTCACTTTCCTTCATTTCATTATTCCACAATTAAACATGGATTCTCTTACTAAACAAAGCATCTTCTCGTGAGGGCTTTCACCATAAGGGGACCACTTTGGAGTTCATCCATATTTACTTCTTATCAACCATGAAAAAACAATAATGAGTCATATTTACATCAAACAATATTGGGTCCATTACCCAAACCATTGTGCTACGGGGCTTTCTTCAAGGGTTGACATCAATGACAACCAACTTTAATCAACAGATGATGTGTATTATGCCATGTGGCAGAGGTGCCATATGGGGATACGTGTCACATGAATTCAGTGCCTTTTCGACCCCAACATGTCCATTTCTGAGTGATGTGTGGCACACATACCTTGGGTCCACATCACCATAGGTGACATCATCATGCCATGTCATCTCTGGGATTATATCCTCCAGGAATGTCCAGCATCTCTACTAGTGAAAGTGTTGAAGGTCGAAGTAGTGAACTCATGCAAACCGTCGATCTAGGATCCCTTCAAGACTTTTCTTAACCATTGTATTAAGCTAGTGGAAGGATATCATAAGCGTAGGTGTTAATCGACGGTAAGCGGTCATTGTCACTTTATGACCACTTTGGCAGGTGTTATCACCGAAATTTCGTCCGCACATGGCGACAAGAACTCCGCATCGTCAAAACAGCAATGAAGTCATTCATGGCACTAAATTAATTTCACATCATTCCAGAAGGGTCAAAAACTATATACAAAGTAACCAAAAATTGAAGGGCGCTTCACAGTAGTTTGGTGCGCGCGCACATGAGCAGGACAAGAACGTACTCTGCGTGCATGCACGCACGACGCGCGACTGTCAACGACAAAACCCGCGCACCTGCTAAAACGGTGCATTTATTGAATTGGCCGGCCTCTCAACCACTTACGGACCAGCTCCCAATCTGATTTGACTCCCAAATCCGAGTTGAATCCGCAGGGTAGGCGGGTTAATGACCTAATGAAGCCCTAAAGAGCCCCTTTTCACACTTTGAAGAGGTTACATAATCAGCCGGTGATATGCTATAAAAAGCCATGAAGGAACATTGTTTTCACAAGGAATTCCAGGTATTGTTATGCTGCTAAGATTGTCAAGGGCTCATTCTTTGACGGTAACACATTGGCAACATTTCATAGAGCCATTCGCCTCTCCATTGAGCGGACGTGCTGGGAGTTCTTTCACTATCAGTCTCATTTCTTCGCATTGTAAGGAAAGCAAGTTTGTGAGGGCCTCAAGAGCCTTCCTTTGGGGGAATAAGGAACCACGGTTCCCTTCCTTCATCGTGCTCTGATTTCATCAATAGACCAGCTCAAAACCATTGGTGATATCGGTGTCTTTTTTATGTTTATTGTTTCTTTGTCCATATGTTCACAGTTGTATTTTGTTTTTATTTAATTCTTGTTTGTAGTTTGTTTTGGTTTCCTCTAACCCTTCCTTCCACATCTGTCATGCTCTGCAAGACCCAACAGGGCATGTAAGCACCCTCGATTTGCTCACCAGGTGACGAATTGGGTGCGAACAGCAGGTATAACTCCAGGGGAGTTGAAAAACTTGAGAGTTGTAATATCTCAGAGTTTCGAAGTAGCGAAATCACGTGGGCCATTGAACCCTCCGGGATTTCTCGTGGCCGTCCTATTAAATAGTGGAAGGATAGGGTAAGCACTTTGGAAGGTATAACTCTGGGGGAGTTGAACAACTTGAGAATTGTAATATCCTGGAGTCTCAGAGTGTTGAAGTCCCAAAATATTTAAGGATCATCCATCCCAACGCATGATTAAGTCATGATCCTTGATTTCATTGAAGCCTCCAGATCATTCGGGACCGTCCATTCAATGGGCGATTAAATCTCAATCGTCTGATCTACTAGTGGAGATAATATAATTTCTTCGGCGAAGTGTACTTTGGGAAGTATTACTCCAGAAGAATGCATGAATGTCGAAAACCGAAGGTCCTGATACCAGCACCAGTCTCATGATAAGGTAAAAGGGTTGATTAGAGGCACAAAGGGCCTATAAGTAAACAATCCCATAGACATTTTTTTGAACGAGGTCCTGAGTAGAAAAATAAGAGAAAAGTGCTTAAGGAACATCGTTTAGAGTGGATAAGGTCGTGATTTCGATCATGCGGTCAAAAGGAAAGTGGATTGAAGGAAGCACCTGTGAAGAATTCAAATTATATACTATTTTGAAGGGGATGTGGAATAATTTCAAAATATTGGCACGCAACCATTCCTTTGCCACTACAAGATCCTATTTGAACAAAAAAAAGGGTGAAAGTGGCATTTTCGGGAAACCATAACTTTCAGCTCAGAGATCGGATTGGGGAATGGGAATAGTCATTAGAAATATGATTCAGAGGAGAATAACATTGAAATATTATAATTTGGATAATGATGATATATTTCTTCATGAATTGAGCAAAAAAAGGACCTATAGAATTGTTTGGAAAAAAATAATTATAATATGCATAATTCTAACAAATGGTTGTTTGCACATTTTGAAGAATTAGGTGGTATAACCATATCAGTTCAAGGCAAGAATGCACATTTAAGAAATGTATGAAAGAGAGGGAGACTTCAGTCATGATAAAGAAGATAAAAGTCAAAATACCAGTGTTGGTAATGCAGAGATCGAATCAAATGGGCACAGGAGCAGAGGAGAACAAGAAACCTTAATAGAGATTGTGAGAGGCCTGAAAATAGAAGTGAAGAGTTACAAAGCAGACAATGAGAGGTTGATGAGATTAAAAAATCATATAAATTCTCAAATAATGCAAATCCTAAATCAGTTGCATAAGTAAGCAAGGAATGGATCATACTTAAGGCAGGAGGAAGAAGAAAGATATCATGAAAGAAGAGGTAACTACAAAAGATCTTCTCATTCAAAAAGTTCCATAAGAACTCATATACATCACTCATTGCCTTACTCAGCAAGGAAATGTTATGCATTTGAAGACTCCATAAGCAGTACAGAAGTGTCTCATGTTAGGCATCAAAGAAGAAGGCATGAATTGGACAGTTTGCTAGGAGAGTTGAGGAAGCTTAAGCCACCATCCTTTGATGGTGAAAGAGAAAGGGAATATGATGTTGAGGCATGCTTTCTTAGACTCGGGAGGTATTTTCAATTGCATAAATACTCCTCAAAACTAGAAGAAATAATTTCCACATACCATTTACATGGGAAAGATGCTATGTGGTGGGATCAGCTGAAGCAAGTTGAGCACATTAATGAGAGTAGGATCACTTAGAAGTAGTTCAGGAAATATTTTTAGAATGAGTACCTTTCAGAGCACTTATATGACAAGAAGATGCACTTCTATGACAAGAAGAATATGAGAAGAGGTTCTTGGGATTGTTGAAGTATGTAGGATTTATCAAATATAAAAAAGTGAAGATGCATAGGTTTTTAAGTGGACTTCCATAATTTTATAAAGACAAGATTCAATATGATGAGCCCGGGACTTTGATTGAGACCACCAGGAAGAATAAGTACATGTATGAGCAAGGAAAGGGAAAAGAATACATGCATAAATATTGGAAGGAGAAGAAGAAGAAGAAATCTAATCAGACAATGAAGGGGTTCAAACCTCCTTTCAATAGGAACATCCCTAATAAAAACCAACAAGATCAATCTACCAAGGATGAATCCAATAAAGAGGATTCATTAGGGAAAGATGAATACCACCAATCCAATGTTGGGGGTGCAAGTAAAATCACCTATACAAGTATTGCCCTCACAGAGGAGATAAAGTGAAGACCATGCAGAACACCCAAGAGGCTACAATAGTGGAGGACATGGGAAAGATATATGCAGCCTTAGAAGATCGACAAGAAGAGTACCAATATAATATGATCAAAGTGGAAGGTAATACCATTAATCATCATGTTGTTATTTTGATTGATTCAAGAGAAATTCATTGATACATTGACCCTAAAATAGTGGATAGATTACATTTGGAGAAAAGTAAGCTAGGAAAGTTAGGTTTGGTTCAACTAGTAGCCACTGGAACCAAGAGAAGGATCAATGAGGCTGTAAGAAATTGTCCAATAAACCTTAATGGAGTAAATACAATTTTTTATATGAATATCATCCCATTAGGATCTTATGACATCCTAATTGGAATGGATTGGTTGGAACAGCACCGTGCCATCCTAGATTGTCATAACAAGACCTTTACATGTCTTTATGAAGAAAGAAAATAGAGCATTGTGAAAGGAATTCCAAGACCCATTTCTATAAGGGAGATTTCATCCGTACCGCTGAAGAAATGTTTCAGGAAAGGATGTCAATTGTATGCATCTCATGTGGAAGAGTCAGAAAAGAAAAAAGGGACAAGCCTTGAATATTTTCTAGTATTGCAAGAGTTTGAAGATGTATTCCAAGAAATATTAGGATTTCCACCAAAAAGGGAGATATAGTTATCTATTGATTTAGTACCAGGAGTTTCCCCAGTATCAAAAACACCTTACAGAATGAGTACACTTGAATTGAAAGAATTACAAATGCAATTGGAAGATTTGCTGAAAAATGGGTACATATGTCCAAGTGTTTCACCTTGGGGAGCACTAGTACTCTTTTTCAAAAAGAAGGATGGAACATTGAGGCTATGTATAGACTTTAGATGGATAAATAAATCCATTGTGAAGAAAAAATACCCTCTACCCAGAATCAATGACCTCTTTGATAAGATAAGAGGAGCAACTATATTTTCAAAGAGAGACTTTAGATGTGGATACCATCAAGTAAGAATCAAGGAAGAAGACGTCAATAAGACAGCCTTCAGAACTAGGTGTGGACATTATGAGTTTGTAGTGGTGCCATTTGGATTGACCAATGCACCAGATGTATTTATGTGCTTAATGAATGGCATATTCAGAAATTATCTGGATAAGTTTGTCATTGTGTTCTTGGATGACATACTTATTTATTCTAAGTTCGAGGAAGAGCATGAACATCACTTGAGATTGGTGTTACAAGTGATGAGGGAACATCATCTTTATTCCAACCTTAGTAAGTGTTTCTTTTTACCAAGAAAAAATCCATTATTTGGGTCATATTATTTTAGAACAAGGTATATTAGTAGATCCAGAAAATATTGAAGCCATTAGAGGATGGCCAAGACCTAGGAATTTTTCAGAAATCAGATATTTTGTTGGATTAGACAAATACTACAGGAGGTTTATAGCAGGGTTCTCTAATATTGTTCATCCTGTCACTTCTTTTCAAAGGAAGGGAATTAAATTTGAATGGGTTGTTGAATGTGAAGAGAATTTTAATTTGTTAAAGGACTTACTTACTAGTGCACCTATTTTAAAGCTTGTTGACCCAAATGATAATTTTGTGGTATGTACAAATGCATTCAAGGAAGGACTTGGTGGAGTCCTCACTCAAAATGGGCATCATTGGTTATGAGTCTAGAAATATTAAAGCACATGAGAGGAACTATGCCACACATGATTTGGAGCTTGTTTCCATAGCTCATGCATTAAATATGTGGAGGCATTATCTCATGGGAAAAAGATTTGAATTAAGGATGGACCATAGTGGTCTGAAATATCATTTTGAACAACCAACTTTGAATGCGAGGAAAACAAGATGGATGGAATTTTTAAGTGAGTATGACTTTGACATCAATCATATCAAGGGAAAATAAAATAAATTTGTTGATGCACTCAACATAAGAGTACATCTCATGCAGGCTACAGTTGTTAGTATAAATCAGTTAGATTTAAAGAGCATAATTTTAGATGGTGTTGTTACAGATCATCATTACCTACAGGTAAAAGAAATTTTACAGCAAGATGTACAACAGAAAATTAAAGAGTATGGGATTAAGGAAGATGGATTACTTGTGCATAAGAATAGAATTTATGTTCCTGGTTTTGGGGAACTTAGGAATTTGGTATTAAATAAATGAATAATGGTTCATATTTTGGACATCCTGGTTACCAGAAAACAATTGCAACAGTAAGAAGACAATTATTTTGGCCAAGAATGAAGAAGGATGTTATTTATTACATTGTGATATGTATGGAATGTCAGAGAGTAAAAGTTGAGCATAGACACCCAGTGGGTTTGCTTCAGCCATTGCCAATTCTAGAGAAGAAATGGGAAGTGGTAACCATTGATTTTATAACTAAATTTCCCATGATAGTTAGGCAACATCATTCCATAATGGTAGTTGTGGATAAATTGACAGAGGTTGCTCATTTTGTTCCATTGAAAATGACTCATATAGCAACTAATATTGCATAAATTTACATGAGGGAAATTTCTAGGTTGCATAAGATACCTAAGGCAATTGTTTCAAACAGAGATACAAAGTTTACTTGAAATTTCTAGAGGGGGTTATTTAAAGGATTTGGTAAAAATATGAATTTTAGCACAGCATACCATCCACAGTCAGATGGGCAGACTAAGAGACTCAACCAAGTGATTGAAGACATGTTGAGAATGTATGTGATGGATAAACCATCTAAGTGGGAAGACTACTTACATTTGGTTGAGTTCTCCTATAATAATGGGTATCAAGATTCATTGAAGATGATCCATTTTGAGGCTTTGTTTTTGATTAATTGGATTGGTTGTCATTGATATCAACCCTTGAAGAAAGTTTGGTAGCGAATTCTGGTAGCACAAAGGTTTGGGTAATGGACCCAAGTTTGTTTGATGGATAATTATATGAGTTTTGATATATTTGCAAGTAACACTATTCTATATGGATAGTACATGTCATTCCATTTCTGGTGGTATGTGGAACGTCATATAACTCCTCACGGTTAGAGAGTTATGGCTATGTGAAGTTGAAGAACCCTCATGAGTCATCTAGAAGCCCTAAAAGGTCAACGTAGTCAAAGTGTTTGCAAAGAAGAAATTATTTAAATAATAAAGTGAAGTGATGAGTGTACTATAAGTCAAATAGGATGCAAAAGAAATTATTTAAATAATAAACTTAAAGGATAGCTTACTAATTATGGAAAGTGGTTAAGTTAAGTGGACAAGTGGTTATAAGTGGGTTAACCCTAAAATAAGGAAAGTGGGTTAAGATGGTTAAAAGGTAACCCCTTGAGGATGTTACATGAAAGTATAAATAAGAGGTAAGTCTCTCTAATTTAATCACAGTTGAATATCATTGAATATCTATTTTTGTGAAAGGTTATTTGGGCAGGTATTATTGATAGAGAAAAGTGCGACAGGAAAACCGTGGCAGAAAAAGTGCAGCAGGAAAACTGCGGTAGAAAAAGTGCAGCAGGAAAACTATGGAAAAAAATGTGTGGCAGAAAAAGTGTGGTAGAAAAATTGCAGCAGAAAAAGTGTGGCAAGAAAACTATGGAAGAAAAAGTGCGGCGAGAAAAGCACGGCAGAAAAAGTGTGGTAGGAAAACTATGGAAGAAAAAGTGTGGCGGAAAAAGTGTGGCAGAAAAAGTGTGGCAGAAAAATCGGAGCAGGAAAAATGTGGAAGGAAAACTGCAGAAGAAAAACCGCAGCAAAAAAATCATGGCAGTAAAATCGTGGCAACAGAACACTACAAGAAGAAAAAAGGTATGGTTCTCATATGTGTAGTGTTGAATTTAATAATCAAGTTGAGGGTTTGCCTTGTAAATGTGTTGGATTCCCTCTTGGGAGTTTATGGCTTCTTGTAGAGTTGATCTGAGGCATATCTAATGAAGTTTAGTATTGGTTCATGTTTGAGGGCTTTTGGTTGAGGTGTGTTGTTGAAGTTATTGGTACATATATAGGTTGCATAACAGTGAGGTTCTAGCACATGGTTTGAGGTACAGAATTTTGGTACAGTTTTTGAGGTATATGTGATCAGATCATATTGGTTGATGAGTATATAGTGACAGGTTTCTCAGTGAAATATTCAGTTTCTACATTTGGGTGCATGGTTGAGACAAGTAGTTGATGAGTTGGCACATGCGTGAGGTGTATAGTTGATGATGTTGGTACATCTTGATGAGTCATAGTTTATGTTTATTTGATTCATGATTGGTACATATTTGGTGCACAGTTGATGCACTCGTTGATGGTACAGGTTGAGGTACAGGTTGGTGCATGTTTGATGCACTTGTTTATGGTACAGGTTGATTATGGGTTGTTTGGTACAGGTTGGTTCATGGTTGATGCACTTTTTTATGGTACATGTTGATTGCGGGTTGTTTGGTATAGGTTGGTGCATGGTTGATGCACTTTTTATGGTACATGATTATTACAGGTTGGTGCATGCTTGATGCACTTGTTTATGGTATAGGTTGATTACGGGTTGATTGGTACAGGTTTACAGCAGTATATCTCATAGTGATAGTGTGACAGTGGTTTCATCATTCTACTTCTATTTCAGGGTGGTTGGATGGGGCAAGGACAGGTGGTTGTAGCCACCTTCCTATTGTAGTCAGAGAACATAGGGGGTTGAATCCTCCTTCTGGTTGTAGCCAGAGAATTGGGGAGTAGGAGCTTCCTTCAAGTTGTAGACTAAGAAACTAGGGTGTTGGGGCCTCCTTATGGTTGTAGCTAGAGAATTGGGGATTTGAAGCTTCCCTTAGGTTGTAGCCTGAGAAACTAGGGGGTTGTAACCTCCTCCCAGTTGCAGCTGGAAAACAAAGAAATTTAGTGCTTCCAATGAATGTAATTCTTAAAGACATAAGAAAAAGAATTATGTGGTTTTCTCTCGCTTTGGATTTCCACGTAAAAACACTTGTGTATTTGTATGATTGCTCATTTTTTCATTGTTTATTTACTCTGCAACTATTGGATGATAATGCTACATTGATATAACACTTGCATTTTGTGGTTAAAAAGGATTAAATTGCTCTATTACGGATTCGCCCCCCCCTCTCATTAATCCAACAATTGGTATCAGAGTTGGTTCCTTCAGTAAACAGTTTAACCACTGGAAGGAGATCATGGATTATTCTGAGAATGGAGTACCAATATTTAATGGTCATAATGGTTTTAAGTATGAGATGTGGAGAAGAATGACGAAAGTATTTTTACAGGCACAGGGACATTATATTTGGCTATCAGTTGTTACAGGATATGATAGTTCAAAAAGGGCAAAGACTGCAACTAAGAAGGAATTGAAGAAGAATAAAAAAATAGCAATGGATTTCATCTAGGAAGGACTACCTAATCCGGTAAGAGAAAAGTTTGGTAAATGCTCATCATCCAAATAACTTTGGGATAATTTACATGACATATATTCTTCACCCATCGCAGATTCAGAAAATGCCAAAAAAGATGCAGATACAGATCAAGAAGAATTATGTTCACCATGTTAAACAAATTCAGAAGATGCAGAGTACATAATCACCAGAGGTATGTTTTTTTGCTTTAATTGTGAAAAACGTGGACATATTGAAATAGAATGCCATGAAGGAAATGAGAAAAAAAAACTAATTGAAAAGGAAGACAATTATGAAGCAAAATTGATTAGTGCTTTAGCTGAACTAAGAGAAGAAAACAAGTCACTCAAGAAAGAATTGATGAACAAAAGGAAAGTGTTCACATTTTATAAGAAGCCCAATAGGTCATCGAGAACTTATGAACTTAACTAGAAGAAGCCATAAAGATCGAAGAAAACCTTGAATATCAAAAGAAGTATTTGGAAACCAACATAGAAGCACAGAAAGAAGAAGCATAAATGAGAGAGAATATATTGACAGATCGTCTTAAGGAAAGAACTAATGATCTAAACTAGTTTGAGGCAAAGTTTGGTCAAGAAGAGAAAGGACTTGAAGAAGAAATAATCACATTAAAAATCCAGCTTGAAGAAGCGAAAAGAACAACAGAAGTCGTGAAGCCTTAGATAATGAAGAAACAAGAAGAGGTTGAGAAGATTGAAGAAGAAGTTGTCATATTGAGAAGTAAAATCGTCAAGCTCAACAAGAACGTTGAAGAGACAAAAACATCCACATCAGTTTTAGATAATGAAGAGAAGCACTCTAGGTTGCTAGAAAAGAATAATGTAGAAAATAGAAAGAGTTATGCAAAAGTACTCAAAGGAAGGAATCATGGTCAACCAAAATCTAAGAAAACTATTGAAGAGACATCTTCAAGAAGACCATTCATATTCAAGCCACAAAGAAGCTTCAATCATGATCATGATTAGTCAAAGAAAAAATTCAGAAGGACTACGCCACAAAGAAGATCACTCAATCTCAAGTATGCAAATTTCTTTTATGGTCATTGTTTTTATTGTACTAACTTTGGACATAAGGTTGCAGATTGCAGGGATTATAAAAGAAATGTTCAAGCAAGAAATTCCTATGTGGCCCCACGTAACATTGAATGTTACAAATGTCATAACTATGTACACATAGCTAGTGATTGTAGAAGAATGATCAATACTTTCATGAAAAGGAACACTGATATCAGATGTAAGAAAGTATGGATAAGAAAACATGAAGAACGTATGAACAAATACCAGGTCCTAGAGATCGCAAGATTGGCAATAAAACAAGATAAAGAAAATTCTATAGAGAAAAAGAAAGATGTCAGACACGGAAAGGTTTGGAAAACAACTGAAAGAAAATAAGGACATGTAAATAAGGAACATGTTCAAGAGATTGTACTTGCAGGCATTGTAGTGAAAGATGAATCCATAGACAAAAAGAAAGAAGTCATAGCTCAGAGAGATGATGAATCTACCACTGAAGATGATTATGAATACACATCAGATCAGGAATTGTTATGAGCCATCCGGCTTAGAGACTCCCAGGTAACATAAATATTAGATAGAGGGATTCTATGTGATAGTTGTGACAGACCAAAGAACCATCCTTCGAGTAGCTTGTAGATTTTGAATAGACAAATCCAGAGGAGTCGGTTAGCAGAAGTAAAATCAATTGTAGTAGTGAATACTTCATGATAGTACAGTGATAAATGGGTTAACATTATGGATAGTGTGCATTAGATTCTTGGACAGTATGGATAGAGATGGATTCATAAGAACACTTAGTAGGTTTGGACCAATATATGACAGTGGACAAGAGCATGGATTCATAGATTTGTTCAAAGACAAAAGAACATTATCATAATGGATGATAATTACACCAGAAATGGCTCGAACAATGCTAATGGATTCCAAATTCATAGATTTTTTTGGACACATGCAGTGCATACCAAAGTTCACATTCAAAACAGAGTAATTCTCAGAAACAACAATGAAAAAACTCCCTATGAATTATGGAAAGGAAGCGCAGATAGCAACATCTACATCAAGGTAACTCAAGGTAGTATTTTATTAATTGAAATTTATGTTGATGATATTGTTTTTGGAAGTATTAATGACAGGTTAAGCCATAAATTTGCAAAGGATATGAAGAATTAATTTGAAATGTCATTACTTGGAGAACTATCCTTCTTTCTGGGCCTTTTGATATGTCAAAGAAACCAAGGAATTTTTATTTCTCAAACTAAGTATATCAGAGAAATGCTAAAGAGGTTTGGAATAGAATATTGAAAACTGGTTACCACTCTTATGAAAACCAATTGCAAGTTGAGCAAAGATGATGATTCAAAGTCTACATACCAAAGGAAATACAGGTCAATGATTAGTAGCTTACTATATGTGACAACATCCAGACCATATGTAATGCAGGCAGTTGGATAGGTGGCATGATTTCAAGAATCACTAAAGGAATCACATGTATTAGCAGTGAAGAGGATTTTCATATATCTCAAAGGAACAGAAGAGTATAGATTATGGTATCCAAAAGGAAATGATCTATCACTTATTGCCTACACAAATGTAGATTGGGCAGGTTGAATTGATGACCGACGAAGCACCAGTGGAGCATTGTTCTACTTGGGTGAGTGTTTAGTATCATGTCTAAGCAAGAAACAATCATCAATATCCTTATCTACAGCTGAAGCAGAGTATATTGTAGTAGAAGCATGTTGTACACAGGTTCTATGGATGAAACAAACTCTGACATATATACAGGTTGAATATTATGAGCCCATTCCAATCTATTGTGATAATACAAGCATCATCTTATCAGAATCTAGACTAGGGGTCAAAATTTAGCCCAAAAATGAAAGTGTTTAGAATTTCTTCAAAATGAACGGGTGCGTAGGCCTCGTCCTCATGAACCCAATGCACTTTGAATGGGTTCAAACAGACATTGAATGAGTGAGATATCACATTCTTTTCGATTTGTCAAACAGGCAAAACATTTGCTGACTGTACAGTCCGTACAGCTGACGTGGCAGGGGATATACAACCGATGTGGCATGACCATGCACTGACATGGAAGGTGATGATGTGTCAAGTGATGATTGGACAGTCGAGTGGCAGATGTGGGTGAATCATCTTTCGACACGTGGCATTTATTGGCCAATATAGTGGTGCCACGTGGCCCAGACGTGGGCTGCCACGTGGTTGTTGGCCCTTGACCAAGTTTTGAGGAACACTTGGTCATAATTGACCGTTTTTGGACTTTGAAATCCTATCAAAGATGGAGCGCGAGGTGAAGCAGATATCACAGGACCTCAGTCCACTTTTGGGCCTCTTTTAGGGTTTTGGGTTAATGTAATGGGAAAGGGATGTCGGCCTGTGGGTTTACCCACGTTTAGGCCCACTTTTGTAATGTATAAATAGATACTTAGGAAATGTAAGGATGGTCAATGGATTAGTGATAGTATTTGGATCTATGTGATCGGATGTGGATTATAGATGCTTTGTTCATGATTGTAAGAGCCTTGCAGAGCTAAGTGCAAGTTGTTATAAGAGATTGCAGAAGGATTTGTGTTGAGGTGTAAGGAAGAAGGATCTAGCGAGTTTCACAGATCTTTTTTCCTATGCGAAGAAGTGTTTTGAGTGGATTTTTGTTGTAACCGATTGAAGACACTAATAAATAAGAAGAGTTGGTGGGCATAGCCCCAGGGTAGGGGTGAACGACGTAAATCTGTGTGTGATGCTTTGTGCTTCGGCTTGATGTGTTTATTTCTTCTTCTGCTGAGTGCCTTGATATATTTAGATAGATCTATTAATTTTTTGTGCTTCCTAAATGTATGTCAATAGTGGGATCTGACATGTATGAGAATGCTTAGTGATGAACTACTAGATATGATATGATTTGTTATGGTTAAGTGCTGAAACAATGTACATCTGAGTATTCACCGTGAAGCTTTGTGTCGTCTGTGAAGTATAATAAGGGTTAAATACTGATGAATGATCTATGCTAAGTGACCTGTAAGGATAGAATCATAGATCTGTGTCTCAACTAAGGTTGCATACACCTGAGTCTTGCAACCACCCTTGCCTCTACCTTGGGTGAGACTTCATCTGCTTCGCAGGTGTTGCCGAAAGGGCTGGTAGTTAGGGATTTGTTGGTACGCTCTTGAGCGTTGAACCCTGGGTCTGCCCCTATGCCAACAAATGGTTTCGTTGTCGGGACCTGAAACTATGATTGTTGGGAACTGAGGAAGAAGAAACTTTGTGCAAAACAAATCTCTGTGCGTAGATCTGTCACCCTAGTGCGCATCTTTTTACTCGACCTGTGAATCTTTGTGTCGGGAATAAGGTCAGATCTGAGGAAAGGAAGATCGGGTATGAAGAAAAGAAGCGATATTTGAACGTTCTATGCTCTAAGAAAAGTAAAAGTGGGAATTTGTGAAAGAAAGAGGTCAGATCTACAGAAAAGAGGTAATATTTGTAAGCCCTGTGCTCTAATAAAGGTAAGAATAGTTAAAACTTCTTAGATCTGGAAGCTTTGTACTCTGTAGAAGTAAGATAAGTGAAATTTTTGTTTCTAGAGCATGGATCTAGGTATGTTTGATAGATTCGGTCCTAGCTTAAAACCTAGGACATTAATAGAAGAAAGAAAGTTTGATATGAGTAGATCTAATAAGCATAATGATAGATATGTTATACCTATGCATAGAAAGAATGTTTTGACTAACAAATGGATGCAGGATCCTAGAAGGAATTTTTTCCAGGCTAACTACCATGATTCTGGTGCACAATACAGAAGAAGTTGTGGATCATTTAAGAGAAAGAGAGGATTGACCCTATGTTACGGTTGCAGAAAACCATGCCATCTAGCTAAGGATTGCCCGAGTGGAAAACCCAGTTGTCTCTATTGCAAAGCTTTGGACCATGAAGTATTGGATTTCCCTAGAATGATTCCTAAGATTGAAAGAATGAATCTGCATGAAGAACACCCTAGGACAGCCCCAGAAATAGCAGAACCCCAAAAAGAATCAGAGAAAGTATTAATACAGATGAAAGAAACCCTGAAGGAACATAAAGATTTTCTCTTACCGGAGATCTTCAAAGAAAAGGAATAAATCGAAGCAAGACTAGGGGACTTCGACATTGACTGTATTCTTGATGACGAAACACAAGTGAACATTATGCCAGACAGAACCTGGGAAGTTATAGGGAAGCCTACCATGATTCCTTCACTGGGAGGAATAGGACTATTCAGAGGAAAACTGGTGATGTTATGTGGAAAAATCGCTCAGATACCTATGACAGTCAATGGAACTTCGACAGAAGAAGATTTTGAGATTAAGAAATTTGAAATGACAGACTTAGGCTTTTTGCACTATTTCCTTGGCCTCCAAGTTTTGCAAACTAATGAAGGAATTTTTCTTTCCCAGTCTAAGTATGCTTGTGACCTTCTTCATC
>ML778032.1:764481-774841 GCA_009831015.1 Picea engelmannii
CACACATTCTAGTTTATTTGTCTTGTCTCGCAAACAGGTGCATCATCAGTGGATCTTTCTCCTTGACTATCTCATCATTGGCAGTAATCTGTGAAGGGACACTCTTATCCTTTCCATTACCCCTTTTGCCCTTTCATTAACCCAGATTACATAGGGACGTCTCCCTTGGACTAGCCCTCCTGAATAGAAAGAGCCCCCCATCGAGGTGACAGTGGGTGGGGAAGCTCCTGTTACGTCGGTTTTAAGCCTTGACTCAAGCTATCTAAACCCTTCCTACAAACCGTGTGATAACAGAGCCTAATGTAAATCCTATGTGAAAAACAACTTCAATTAGTCACATAATTAATCCTCCTCGGGGATAATGACTCTTTAAATCAGGGATCAAGATGGCTGGGAATTGTTTAAAATGCAGATCACAACAACTTTTTGCAATCAATGACTATTGTTGTGATAGGTACTTCATTCCTAGTCTATTGATTTGATGATTAAGAGTTTCTACTTGGAAATGAAGATGCATTATGTGATCAGGAAATAATGTCGAACAAAGAAAAGCTAATTGAAATAAAATCATACCAAAATAGAAATCATTGATTTGGTCATTGGAATTATGTTTCCAAGAGAATTTTATGGCCATTGATCACAATCCTTTGTTCAGCATCAAGGCATCAAAATGTTTTGTGATTACTTCAAGAAATGTTCCAATTCTTCAGTCTTTTATGCCTCATTTTTGTAGGTATTCAAATGCATGTGTTAATGAAAGCATAATCAATAATTGAAAGACTAAAGTAGAAGCATATAAGGAAATCAAGCCAATAATTGAACAAACCAATTAAAAAAAATGAACACAACCCATGATAGATAATGGAGGCCCTGCCAATCTTGGCACACATTGTGGAGAAGGATTACAGATTACTTGAGAACTCACACACAGAAACAAAACATCAACACTTAGATTATTATGGAATGAAGTTCGTAAATTACAAGTTCCCCAGCAGATATTCAACTCTCTCATACAATGATAAATAATATCCCCCTATCATGGTTTCCCCTTTTTTACATAGGATAGGTGTCTGTGGTTCATAATCAATTGCTTGTTTTAGAACCAAATCTTAACAGAAAATACACTTTGGGTTTTTTCATAAAACAGTCACAGCAGAAATCATAGGAAAAATCTCCTTGAAAATATGTTTGTATCTCCCTTATCATGCATTTTATGAGAAATATGCTCATGAATAATTTAATTGGGCACATTCTCCAGAAAACCCATGTCACGGAATATCTTGATTTGTCCTCATCAATCTGAAATTCATGTGCAAATATTGTTGCCAAGTTGGATGCTTCTGAATTTGACTAGAAACATTAATCATGAGTTAGAGGTGGCCACGCTAGATATAGGTACAAACCAAATAACATAAAACCATGTCAACGGGTTTAGGAATAAAACTTATGTTCCATAATTTCACCTAAAGTTGCGTAGATATTCCAACCTTGGAGGTTGTTACCAGAATTCTCTCTTTGAATGCATGAAATTTTTGTGTAACCCATCATTAATAAAACCAAGCATAATCCTTCTTAATTCATTAAAAATAAAGGAAATATATGACAATTAACCACTTGATATTATGGAGGTCTATTACGGTGTTTTCATGAAGATTTATGGTAGGAATGGTGATAAATGAGTGAAGGGTGAGGTGAACAGAATGAATAAAATGATGGAAAAGGTGATAAAATAGTGACCCAATAGTCTTATCTTTGGCTTCACTCCTAAGAATGCCTACTCCAAATTCTTGTCCCCGAATATCCTGTGAGGAATCCTATTATGCTCATACATTGTCATGTTACATGTCTCTTCTTAAAGAAACATAGGCAAATCATCGTCATGTATTATAGCCTTGGAAGAACTGATGATGGATATATTCTTTCTCTCTAGAACCCCATTTTGTTGAGGGTTGTATGAGACTATCAACTTCATCTTGATCCTTGCCTCCTTGCAAAAATATTTGAACTCGTTGGTAGTGTACTCTCCCCCATTATCTAACCTTAATACCTTGATCCTCCTCCCTACATAGTTCTCCCCCTGAACCTTGAACTCCTAGAATCGACTGAAGACCTCATCATTGGTCTTCATAAAGAAGATCCAAGTTTTCCTAGAAAATTCATCAATGAATGTCACATAATATGACGATCCTTGTATTGATTCTATTGAAATAATCCCACTCACATCTGAATGAATAATATCCAATATCCACTTGGACCTACTCTCATTTCTTGGAAGAAAATCCTTGGAATACTTTCTAAGTGCACACCCTTTGCCCACAATGTGTTGCTCAACACTGAAATATAGTAGAGTAATGACAATATCCCTTGGAATCAGTAGCACCCTATATTGTAGGTGTCCCAACCTCCTATTTCATATCTCACATAGGTTATCAATGTCATGTACCAAAACCTGAATAGGCTTGCCTATCAACCTGTATAAGTTACCCTCTCTAACCCCAATGACCATTGTTGTGTCCACGCTTGTAGCACCACTTTTCACTCACTACGATGTAGGTGTTACTACGTGGAATAACAACATTCTCACTAACAATTGATCACATGCATTCAAAACAAGTTAAACACATTCAACACAGAGTAATCATACGATTTATTGCCATAATCAACAGTCAATACTATTTAACATCAATTCATATACACAGCAAAATACATGATGATTATCATACACAGAGATACAGGAACATAATTAAAGCATCATATGGTACTTATGTCTGAACAGTGGTAGATTCCACCAACCAAGTGCAGGCCTTCCACGAACCTCCCAGCCTTAGACCGCACTGCTCATCACCTTAACAGTGGGTCACCCTCGAGCTGGGACTAAGCTCCACCCCAAGACAAGGAATCCTAGGCTAGGCTGAGGTTACAGGGAAACAGCACACAGCCACAAGGATGGGATTCTCTCCCAGGAACCTCTCACGCTCACTTCCCACAGACCCTCATTCCCCACATGCCTATTCCACCCCAGAAGTATACACCTTCTCTGTCACCTGGACAGTCCTTCAGCTGCTAACCTCCCTTGCCTTGGGTTACAGCAACAGGCCGGACCGGAAGTCTCTGGGCTCTGTGGTAGCTACAAGGTTCATTCCAAGAGTTCTCTCCTTTCTCTGTACACTCTCTCTCCTGGAGAGAGTGTTGCTCCACTGGCCAACAAGCCACACGTAGTCCAGCACTACGTGGCCACAACAATCAATAGGGAAAACTGACGCGGCTTTCCTACAAGCTCAACAATGGCCGAATGGCTCACGGTCACGACTTTGGGATAGAGACCCCACGCACAAGCTCGATCTCAGATAGAGGATACACACAGATTCTCCAGACGAACACAGGTTTTTTAGTTCAGAATATGTACGAGGTTTTTCTACAGAGGTTGGATCCGTCGTACCGCTCAGAGGTCGTATCCACTCAGGTCGTTAGGTGGACTGGAGGAGAACCCCCATCACGTCTCATCTTCGCCATTTTATTTGCATGGGTCGGGGATGACACTTGTCACCCTGGAAACTGCATGCGTTTACCCAGCACGCATCACCTTCCTCATGGTTAGGAACTTAGGATAAAACATGAAATGCTCATGCCTTTTTGGAATAATATTAAAATATTATTCCCAAGGATGAAGCCCCCTAAGCTTAACACTTAGCCCCTTTTCCCACCTTCCAACCCCTAATCCCTTGCCTTCTCTGTGGAAGCTCAGTCCCCCTTCACTCATTCATCGTGGTCGGTCTGCACCTGGCGGTGTTTACAAATTTTTATTAATTTGTTCTGCGTGATTACATATACAACAGAAGGCTCCTGGCCTTCAACACTTAGGCTCCCTAGCCTAACAAACACATAAGCCACCAGCTTATAAAAACTTGTCTCACCAGAATATAAAACATAATTACAATTCCTTTCAGAACATGATTTACAACAGGGCTCGACCTTGGGGACACTACAACGCTAACTCCCTTTGGATGTATGAGTACCTTCCATCTCTAAAAAGTAATGGAAAAACCCCTTTCCTCCATAATTGAGACTAAGAGAAAAAAAATATTTAGTCATGGTACATAAATCACATCCTGGGTCTCTAATGAACCACCTTACTGAAGCTACAACAAGAATGTTCCCTCACCCTCCACTGCATACTTGTGTTAGGTAGCTAGAGAGGTAGTAGTGGGGGCCCAGAGGGCCCATAGTGATAATAGTGGAGGCCATTCAATGTAAGGTGGAATAGGTCAACTATATTATTAAATAAGGCCCACTATGGTAGTTAGATATAATAAATGTAAGAGGACTTCTTAGAAGGTTCTACTTCTAGAAGATTCCTCCTCTAGAATGTTCTTAGGTGATGGTAGCACTATATAAAGGGATTCAAGCAATGTAATGGGAAATAAAGAGAAGTATTGTATTGTGAGTTGAATATCATTAGGAGGATTCCCCCTCGAAGAGGCAAGTGAATAGGAGAGGATCCCTTCCATAATAGGATCCATTGTATGGTGTTGCCCTGCCTCAAGGGTTTGATATAATGAAGTGTGGTTTTTTATATTGTTTCATACATATTGTGCGGTGATTGTATTCAAATATCTTTAGATATATTGTGATATTTTGTATTCAGGTATTTGGTACATAAGAATTGGTATCAGAGCACTTTCCTTGGCCAAAGAAGGGAATAATTGTTTGCTCTTTTTGCAGAAAGTTTCTAGGGAAAAAAAAAGTGGGCGGCACACTTCAGGTTCATATCTGAATCTTTACTAACTGAATTTGGAAAAAAAAAATGGGTATTTGAATTCCTCTCTGAAAAATACTCAATTTCAAATTAAAAATCAGCCGAAACAAAGTCCAATAAGTGAAGTTATGATCATTTTAAATTCAACAGTTTTTCAGGGTTTTCCGAAAAAAAGCCGCAATTTTCTGTCGTAACTTATTGTTCTATTTTTTGGGTTTTTTCGTGACGGTTGTGGGACCGAAGATTTCATAGGGTGCTCAGATGGATATTTCCTCTCAAACCCTCAAACAAAATTCTACAAATTACTGAAGCATTCAAATCCCAATTGTATGACACATTGGAAGCCAAATTTGATGACTTTGTAGATGGCCTCACAAACGACCTCAATGATAGTTTTCGTAGTATTCAAGATTCATTGGATAGCATGTAGGAGAGATTTTTTTATGGAAAACATAAGATATGAATATAATCAAGAAATATATGCTTGGTATTATTTGGAGGCCGATTGCAATGATTGGTATATGGATAGTTGTCATTTATGGGATGACAACCACTTTCATATTTTATTTGATGAATCTAATCCACCTTCTGTAGAAAGAATCAATGTGACAAATTGGGAGCCAATGATTATTACCAGTGTCCATCCTGCATATTCTACAGTGGTATTATTCCTTCCAGATTTTGATACGACCCTTTTCCACTGTGGATGGATCTTCTTATTTGGATCCACATGACTATTGAACACACCGCCCACACTATGAGGGGGGGGTGAATTAGTGTGTGGACTATTTTAACTTTTTCTTTTCACAAGTTACCAGTTAAAACATAATTGAACAGATTAATAACAATCAAATCATAATTACAATGGACACAGAGACACCAGATGTTTGTATAAGCTTTTGTATAATTGATATGAATATCGTAATATGAACATATGTGAAAGAGGATGTTCCCAACATCAACTGATTTGTTTCAGCACCAACTCTCAAGCAAGACCCAGCTTGCTGATAGAACCTAGTATATCCAACTAGAGTTTATTCAACTCCAGTAGTAGTGATCCATTATAGAATTAATTATATCTTATGATCAGAGGTATATCATAAAACACTCATCACCGCATTTCATCTTCTCTCTATAATTCACGCTTTATTCCCATTTTCTTTCCTCTAATTTCCTCACATTTTCTTTCCTCTAATATATTCACTCTTCTTTGCTTCTACATATCTCTCTTATATTCGCACAAACCTTAGGTACAGATCCACCTCTTCACGTCACAAGCCATGCTTCATCCACACACACCATTTCAAGTGAACTAATCATGGTGTATTTATATTTGTTTATGCTCAAAACTTGTTTTAAGTTATTGAGCCGACTTGTGAAATAACCAACCTGTTCATTAACAACTTTGGGACCACCAGAGATCATCAATTTGGGTCTTTCAGCATTACACCTAGCATCCCCTTTCCTTTCATAAATCGATCACAGTTATGGATCGATTTCCTTCGTCTCTGTAATAAGAGAGATCGGTGCTTCCTTCAAACCAGTTCATATGATCAATGGCGTAGAACCACAGGCTTAGCAGTCTAAGAGACCCATACATTATACCCTTTAAAATATCTTTACCATATGACCAACGACGGTGACCTCATGTTGGGAGAGATGAGTTCTTGAGCATTTATCGATTCAATGGTCACGATTCAATCTCCTGAAATGGATGATTGTTGGGTCTTCACCCTTCGGGTCTTCATGACTTCCAACATTTCAAATCTTCTGAATCGGATGGTTCACATTCCATCTCGGAACCAGATCAATGGTTAGCATTAATCCTTACACTCATCCTTCATTTCTTAATCAAACGTCCAGGACTTAATCAAGAAATTAGATGTATGGCCACCTTTTACTCCGCGACTTTGTCTATTATTCTTACGCTATCCTTCCACTATAATTTGATCAACGGTGGATAGTACACCCGACATCAGATCTGTCAGAATATGAAATATGTGTGCTCATTTTACCATTGACGATACCCTCGTCACCCAACCATAGGCCGAAGCTACCCTCTGAGCACCTTAACCTTGACTGAGAATTACTCCGGAAGAAAACCCTAGGCTTGATAGCCAAACAAGGTGTAGCGCATCTTCCTCCAAGGATAGTGCACCAACAATAGTTGATCAGATAGTCCAAACCCTAGCGAAGCGATAGTCCAAGCCATCATTGAAAACTGATTGCTGCAGCAGCTGCACCTGCAGCTCTCCTCCACACGTGCACACCAAACTGGAAATTGCAGTGCGCACCAGTTGTTGCTCAGCAATTCTGAGATGTATCAAACGAGAACTGACGCCCTGTATTTATAGTGGTTCTGCCAAATTTGTTGGGGATGGCTTCTCATTCTGGGTACCTGTCTGTTCAGTATATTATTATTATTTCTGGCTGACTTATTCTCTTGGAGGCTAATAACCTAATATAAATTATCTTCTTGAGTCGACAAGACTTCTAGGGTTATTAGCCAACTCATTAGGGTTTTCTCTTTCTTTCCAGAGTCTTCTATTCTCGTCAGGTTTACACATGGAGGTAAATACCTCCCGCATCTACCATAATATTAGCACTCCCTCCTAGCTAGGGAGGTATTACAGGTAATGGTCTTGAGCACAAAAACATACCATTTACCCGGTAGCATCAACATAGTCGTTTAGACTATCTCATGACTAGATCATGAGCATCACCATCACCATCAGCTGCATCATCTCTCGAAACCATACTTCATCTGAGTAATCAGACATGATGTTGGATAAGTCACTCACACCATAGAGTGATACAAGATTCATTCCTATAATCTAGAAGAGTAAATGCTCTAAACTATTTTTCGTCTGGAAAATCTATGTTCATCATTCCTCTAGATGATTATTATCTCCAATAAATTGTTGATAGTCTTCAAGGAAATTAGAACAAAGATACAACATAATTGTGTCTATCCATAGTAGTATATAACTAAAATCCAGTGGTACACTACCACACAAGTACTTGATCAGCAACGTATAGTCACGAACAGTGGAACATATCCACCACAGTAGTATTCATCTATTGTCATACAGTCTTCATAACAAAAATCTAATAGCAACCTTCACATAAACAATGTTATGATATAAATTGAATCATTTGGGTCAATATTTCACTCACATCTGTGAGCTCTGAAAGAATATATGCCTTCAGAGTAGAACAATGAGATATCTGGACTATTCTTCTCAAGCAAGGAAGAATAATTGTCCTGTCTTCTGAACCTGGACCATTCCCCACCCTGGGCCATTCTTCCTACACTAATCAAAGTGTACCCTGGAGAGAATGTATATCCCTAAGGAATGTTGAGCCTGGACCATTCCCCACCCTGGGCCAATCCTCCTACACTAATCAAAGTGCACCCTGGAGAGAATGTATAAACCCTAAGGAATGTCTATCCCTGATTGTTGAGCCTGGACCATTCCCCACCCTAGGCCATTTCTCCTACACTAATCAAAGTGCACCCTAGAGAGAATGTATAAACCCTAAGGAATGACTGTCTGGACCAGTTCCTCTATTAACCACAAGAGGAAAAGATTGTCATGTATCGACCTCCAAAACAGACCATTCCTCATTTTTGTTAATGTTTATGCCATTATTATAGTTCTTTGCATTTCAATAGATAAGAGCATCATAAGAACAAGATCACTGAGAAACACACATTCACAAGAGACACAACATTTATCTTGGGAAACCCTCTAGGGGAAGAAAACCCAGCAAAAACTTCCTTATCATAAATAGCTTATACAATGTTCAAGAGATAACTTAAACCAATACAAATAGTCCTCTCCAAGAGATGCGCCACTCTTCTTCTCCTCTCTCCAACTGGTAATTGCATCTTTCCTCATAAGATAATGAGCAAGTGAGTTGTGTGTTTGAAGTGAGGCGCTAGCCTCTTATTTATACGAGACTGGCACATGTGAAAGGTCACAACTGGCTGGGCCAACCTCTCACTCTGGGTGGGTAAACCCACCTTTAATTAATTCTGGGTCTTCCATAATAACTGTTGGGGCCGACTTCTTATTTTTCCCTTTGTAATTGTCCGATGACCAATCCGCAAATGGGGATTTGGTCCTTATACAATTACCGACATGATTAATCCACAATGGGGATTAATCCAATAACAATAATAATGATAATGACATGATTAATCCGAAATGGGGATTTAATCCAATAACAAAATAATAATAATGATTAATCCACAATGGGGATTTAATCCAATAATAAGAATGATCTTCGCAGTTACATTATTTCAACACTCCCCCTTAACAAGAAGGGTATTCTTCAACAGCATCAGGTGAGAGAGGTATGCATCATTGGTGGCATCTGGAGGACATTATCGTCAATATCATCTTGAACAATTGTCTAGCACATTTACGAGTCATCGGAAGTTTTCTTCATCAGCAGCATCATCATTCTCAAAAGAATGCTATCATCATCTGCATCAAATATGTATCAGTAAAAAATGATACCTCATCACAGCACTAGGTTGTCACGTCACAGTACTACAATAGCTCAATGTCACAATGGTTAAGCTGGTAGCTCAGTGTCAGTCACATCTTTCTTTACGTCTAACAACTAGGTCAGAAGCAAGTAATATCATCATCTCGTTTTACGTCTAACAACTAGGTCAGAAGTGAGGAATCACAGCGTCATGATTTACGTCTAACAACTAGGTCAGAAGCATGACTCATCTTTCTTTATGTCTAACAACTAGGTCAGAAGAAAGGAACACATCAACATCTCGCTTTACATCTAACAACGAGGTCAGAAGTGAGGAATCATCGGCGTTATGCTTTACGTATAACAACTAGGTCAGAAGCATAACTCATCTTGCTTTACGTCTAACAAAGAGGTCAGAAGCAAGGAACACACGGCGTCATGCTTTACGTCTAACAACGAGGTCAGAAGCATGACTCATCTTGCTTTACGTCTAACAACTAGGTCAGAAGCAATGATCACACAACGTCATGCTTTACGTCTAACAACGAGGTCAGAAGCATGACTCATCTTGCTTTACGTCTAACAGCGAGGTCAGAAACAAGGAATACATCTACTCCCCCTTTCAAGGAAGGTCCTTTCGGACAATACCAATATTATCTCGAAAGTGTTCAAACTTTACACGAGATAGAGGCTTAGTCATCACATCATCAACATGTTCATCCGTGCTAATGTACTGGAGCTTCAAGGCTCCCCTTTGTACCACGTCGCGGATGAAATGATAGCGGATATCTATGTGCTTCGACCTGTCGTGAAACACAAGATTCTCTGTCATTTTAATACAACTTTGATTATCACATAGAATCGCGGTTGCTCTCATCTCCAAATCAAATAGGCATGTCAGCAACTTTCGAAGCCACATAGCTTCGCAGCTAGCAGAACATGTAGCGATGTACTCTGCTTCCGTTGTGCTGAGAGCAATACTGGATTGCTTCCTACTCTGCCACGAGATCATAGCTGATCCCAAACTGAAACAACATCCGGAAGTGCTTTTTCTGTCAGCAACGCTTCCCGCCCAATCTGCATCAGTATATCCAATCAGAGTGAAGT
>ML778032.1:778536-819085 GCA_009831015.1 Picea engelmannii
ACTCAAACCAATACAGATAGTCCTCTCCAAGAGATGTGCCACTCTTCTTCTCCTCTCTCCAACTGGTAATTGCAGCTTGCCTCATAAGATAATGAGCAAGTGAGTTGTGTGTTTGAAGTGAGGCACTAGCCTCTTATTTATACGAGACTGGCACATGTGAAAGGTCACAACTGGCAGGGCCGACCTCTCACTCTGGGTGGGTAAACCCACCTTTAATTAATTCTGGGTCTTCCATAATAACTGTTGGGGACGACTTCTTATTTTTCCCTTTGTAATTGTCCGATGACCAATCCGCAAAAGGGGATTTGGTCCTTATACAATTACCGACATGATTAATCCACAATGGGGATTAATCCAATAACAATAATAATGATAATGACATGATTAATCCACAATGGGGATTTAATCCAATAACAAAATAATAATAATGATTAATCCACAATGGGGATTTAATCCAATAATAAGAATGCTCTTCGCAGTTACATTATTTCAACAACGTTAACCACAATGAGAAATATCGGAATTCGTTGTCTATGATACATCAACAATCAGACTACTTCCCATGTTAACCACAATGGGAAGTCATTGTCCGTCAGAAATCTCAATCCACTTTCCAAACAGGAAAGCATCTGTCCAAGATGGACTATTTTTCAATGAATGTCTTCAATAATATTTCCAGTGCTCCCTCCCAACCTGGGAGTCATTTCTTCCTTTTTCAATAAGGAAGTTGTTTCCACGAGCTCCATCTTGAGTACAGAAAATTTTTTCATCTTGGATAGAAGCTTTGCCAAAATGTTTGCTTATATGCTCATATATGGAGTTATGTATTGGAGAACCATTTTCTCCTTTTTGGACTTCATCATGGATAATGTAATGCTTGATTTCAAATGTACTTTAGTCTGGAACATTGTGAAGGCTTCATGTAGATCTGAACAATAGAGTATATCATTGTTGGAAAACTAGAACATATCCATGTGGTACTTATTCTGTCATCATGAGATCTAATCTACTTAGTAATCATCTTGATATTATAGGGAATCTTCACCACGCTTCTGTGGTTCTTCCACCAAGTTATCTTCTTCTATCTACATACAAGGGTATCTTTTTGGTATGCCTCAAAGTCTTGATATTTCTCTTCACACGCTCTTTATTCAATTTCTCTGGAGAACATTCTTTGTATTCATCTGATGTAGAACTCCAACTCATGGATGTTGTGAATGATATAATGACTCATGTGGAGATAAGTCTGGTTTACTGGAACAAGTAATCATCATAGTCTTCTCCCTCCATCTTGGAGAACCTCTAGTTCTAGATCTCGTAATGCTTTCATTCATAAGTCTTCCATACACAATTCTTCATCACGACTTCCAATTCCTCTGCTTGATTGTTTTTATTGAGTTTATATCAGGCTGACAATCTTGTGATTTTTGATACAATGATTGGTTGTTCTGGCTTCTCTTTCTTTCTTGGAATCTTCATGTGTTTATTTAGTTCTTGGTTCCATGGAGTTTCTTATAGATTCCATGCCCTAAAGACTCCATCATAGGATCACATATGTGGATGGACAACTAGGGATACTTTAAGGCTTCTCTTCGAGGAAGACTTCTTGAACTGAACACATACTATCTTTCATGGTTACTATCATGGATATATACTTCATCATTTTCAATGGATCATGGGATTATCTCCCTCCTAATCCTTGCTTCATGTAAGAGTGCATATAATTGGCTCCCTCCATATAACAGAGTCCACCCTTCCATCTGCATCCTTATTGTCTTCTGCAATATATAATTGGCTCTCTTGTCTAACAGAATCCACGCTTTCGTCTTGTTGTATTCTACAAAACGTCATAAGTCTTTTTCCAATTTCCTCTCGATTGTTGATTTCTTTCTGTCATTGCTTCTTCTAAGTCTCTTCATGATTGATTTGGCTTAATAGCTTCCACATGATTTGTATTTCATCCTTTCATGTGTATTATCTAATGATATCCATTTTCATCTTGTTTGTTCTTCCATAGGTATAGTTCTTCTTAGAACACATTATCTTCCAAGAGATAGATATACAAGATATGTACAGAGACGATGCACACAAGATATGTACAAGAAATAAGAAGAGTGTTGCTACCTTTTATAAGAAGAAGTCTCTTCCATCCTGCTTAGTCTTCTTTGTAGGTTCCTTTTCTTCAGAAATTGATGCTTCGTGTTTCTCCTTCCTTTTCTTTAGCTCGGGACAATGATTTCTGTAGTGACCATACTTTCGATAGTTGAAGCATTGTACTTCTAAAATGTCTTTCTCTTGATTTGGCTTCCTCCTTGAGCCAAACTTCCTTTTGTTCCTAAAGTTCTTGAATATTGTTGTGAAGGCTTGATCATCGTACTTATTTTGGGGTTTCTCTTTTGCATTGATCCTTGATTCTTCTTGAGCACAACAATTCCAAAGTTCTTCAAATGTCAGATACTCCTTCCTTGTGGTCATGCTTGCGGAAAATGCATCCCACGTCTTGGGAAGACCATTGAGTACTATGTTCACCAATTCCTTTTCCGAAATGGTCTCTCCAATAGCTTGTAGTTGATCTCTTAACTGAGAGATCCTCACAAAATATGATGTTATGTTGTTGTCATTATTCATCTTCATGTCACAGAGCTCATTCTTCAGACTCATAACTTGTCCAATGTTTCTGACTGAGAAGAGATTTGTTAGGGCATCGTACATCTTCCTTGATGAGTCAAGATGGGAGATGTAGGGTATCAAGTGGTATTTTATAGAATCCACTATGATACTCATGGCATTGATGTCAACATCTTTGAACTTCTCCATAGATGCAATGTTCTGCGGTTCCTTCATTTTTCCTTCTTCAAACTCTGGTTTCACGATATTTCCTTTCACGATATCCAACACTTTATTATTGGCAAGGATGAGGTCAATCCTTGTCTTCCATGCTCTGAAGTTAGAGGCTCCATCTAACTTGTTCTCTAACTTCATAGAATAAGTCATGGCTGCTTTGACTTGGTCAAACCCTAGATTTGACCACAAACTCAATCTTCACGTCTTGGCTTTCTGAGAGTATTAGGAGATGCGCTAGGCTAGAGTGCATTGATCTATCCAGAGATTAGTTCAATCCTTTCACTTAAGGTGCCTCAACAAGAGGATTAGGGTTTATGCAACTACACCTGCTAGTAACCCTAGCTGTAGTGTCTTGGAAGCTGCTTTTGCTAGTAACCCTAGCGACAGTTCCTCAGCGAGATCAATATCCTAGCGGCTATGTTTCATTCCAGCGTTTAGATTGAATGAAGGAGGTGTGGGCCCATAACCTATTAGAATATGAAAGATGTGTGCTCATTTTACCATTGACGATACCCTCGTCACCCAACCATAGGCCAAATCCACCCTCTGAGCACCTTAACCTTGATTGAGAATTACACCGGAAGAAAACCCTAGGCTTAATAGCGAAACAAGGTGTAGCGCATATTCCTCCAAGGATAGAGCACCAACAATAGTTGATCAGATAGTCCAAACCCTAGCCAAGAGATAGTCCAAGCCATCATTGAAAACTGGTTGCTGCAGCAGCTACACCTGCAGCTCTCCTCCACACGTGCGCACCAAAATAGGAACTGCAGTGCACACCAGTTGCTTCTCTGCAATTCTGAGATGTATCAAATGAGAACTGGCGCCCTGTATTTATAGTGGTTCTGCCAGATTTGTTGGGGGCGACTTCTCCTTCTGGGTACATGTCTGTTCAGCATATTATTATTATTTTTGGCCGAATTCTTCTCTTGGAGGCTAATAACCTAATATAAATTATCTTCTTGAGCCGACAAGACTTCTAGGGTTATTAGCCAACTCATTAGGGTTTTCTCTTGCTTCCCGGAGTCTTCTATTCTCGTTAGGTTTACACGTGGAGGTAAATACCTCCCACAACTACCATAATATTAAAAAGATCGACGGTCGAGATCTCCTTCGGATCTTCGGACTCCAAAGATATCAAATATCAAACCCCTTCTCTCCTTCGTACGTTAATCTTTTGGAGCTAACAATCTGTTGATGCATGTCCTTTTCTCGATCAATGGTCATATTTAAACCTTACACTCATCCTTTCACTACTAAATCCGATGGCTATGACTTAATCAAGCGTTGAGATGGATGGCCACCATTTACTATGGGTCTTCAGACTTCGGAGATTTAAGATCTCAACACCTTCTTTCCTCTGAACATCAATCTTCTGGAGCTGTCAATATACTGACGAGTGTCTTTCTTAATCAACAATTGAGATCCTTTCGCATCTCTGGGGTTTGTAATTCTCAAGCCTCAACTCTCATTGTAGTATGATCAATGGTTGATAACACTCCTGAAGCGATCTTTCAGATCAAACGACTTATGTCCTCTTTGGAACTTCGGTGTTCGAGACTTTCAATTCTCAATCATTTGCTCCTAGAGCACTTCACCCGGATTCCACGATCCAGCGACGCGTGTCCTCTTTAATCCATCGGCTATCCTCCGCTCTGGAACTCCGACCTTCGGCAATCTCAAACCTTTCTCCTTTGCATTTTCCTAGAGCAGTTTTGCCCAGAGTTCACGATCCATTAACACATACCCTCTTGCTATGTAAGTCATCAATGATGGACATTGCTTGTTGTCGATTAACATTTCCTCATACACTATCCTTCCATTGTAGTAGATCGAAGATCAGGAATGCTCTCGAAGTGATCTTTTATATTGGACGTCTCGTGTCCACTTCGGGTCTCCAGCATTCGGGACTTCGGAACTTTGGGCAAGTGTTGGTGGTAAAATTCTTGAAGAAAAACTCACGGTGTGATGTAACTTCTTACGTCACTTGATGATGTGTCATGAGCCGAGTATATGCCACGTGTCACTCATATTCATGAATTTCATGTACCTGATCTGTTGATTTCAACTTGATACTTGTCATTTTCAGACTATGCCATGTGTCCTTGTTAACATAGACTATTGACGTGGTCTGTCACAGTTTCTTGCTAACGTCGATGTAGATCTCCTGATGTGACACATGTTCTTCTCCCAGATCTGAACGTTGTCCTGATTTGCCGAACTATATCTCAGATCGACGGATGAGAGCAACTTCAAACCTTCTTCCTTTAGGACTTTTGACATTTGTTCATGGTAAAACTCTTGAAGCAATTCTCCCGGAGTGACGTAACTCGCTTACGTCACTTGTTGACATGGCACGAGCCAATTTCCTTTTGACACTTGTCATCTTCTGATTATGCCATGTGTACTTGTTTTCATGGTCTTCCAATGCATCCTTACTAACAAAGTTTGTTGGCGTGGATCACCTACACGTCCTTTCTGACGAGGTTCACTGACGTGGATCTTATTAATGGTCTGCCACTATGCCCTTTTGCTAACGTGGTCTACTAACCAACAGCCCTGATCCAACGATCCTCGTTTGTCCTCCAAATCTAACGGTCCTTATTCACTTCAGATTTCCGAGCTTCGGGTGTTTCAAATCTCAAACTGACGGAGTGTAAGTTCCTCACATCTTTTGACCCGAAGTGAATTTTGTCCGTTGATCAGAATCTTTAGATCGACTGCTTGATCTGTTTGCGATGCAGCTCTTGTAGCTTATCCTCTCCTTCCACTTTAACACGATCCGATGGCTGACGGGTATTCGGCTAATCAAAATCTCAAACTTTTAGCCCCATTTATCCTATCCTTCCACACTGAGATGATCTGGCAGTTGTGGAGATTCTTGAAGCACATCAACGGTTGATGATTATTGCGGAACTACATCTTGCGAGTGATTTAATTTTCCTTTCAATCTCCGCAATCTATCCATGTTGTAGATTTTGCGTTTGCACATCCGACGGTCATAATTTAATCTAACTTAAATTGGTCGTTAGTTGGATCAACCGCATTCGTAGATATTTGAAGCTATGTGATCTGACGATCTAGACGGATTGTGGTATTGTAACTAGCAGGTGATTTAATTCTTCTTTTTCTCCTCGCAATTCATTATTGTCATTGATGGTTTTCATATCCAACGATCATGATCTTCCAACAGTTCTCAATCCCACGGTCACTCACATGACTGATGCGCGTAATATTTAGATGATCAACATGGTCAACCTCTTGATCAGATGGATGTTGAGGCTTCTCACTCTAATTGGATGGTTGTTGAGCTTACGCTTTTCCTTCCGAGTTTTGATCTCTCTGTTTGCTAACCCTCCTGAGATTTTATCATAGGAACATTGTTGATCCTATCGTGATCAACAATAATCACGAATTTCTTCTGCTACCTGATATATTATGCAATGTTCTCTTCCTTATGAGCTTTGATCTTCATACTATTCTCTTCTCCTGTTCGCTCCTCCTCCTGAGCTTGCACTATCGATCTTTGCACATTGTTTGACATCTTCTTCTGACTGATATATTGTTAACATCAATGACAATCTCATTTGTCATTAACAATAGATCATCACATCGACTGTTGACATCAATGACAATATATCCAACAATGACAGGTGCTAGTCTTTAGAGCATCATTTTGAGTTGGTTATTTAGTTCCAAAATCTTCCATGAGGAGTTCACATGAACACTTGGACATGGAACTCGGGCTTACAATGGTGGTTGTCCTACTTCAATATGGTGGCTTTCCTTTCTACATAGGAACTTGGTTCTCCAATCTTCTTCAGCATTATGGTCCACAATTATCCATGGGACCCTGGTATATGGTTGTACATCAAGCATTGAGGACAACGCTTTCATAAGGGGGATGGAATGTTAGGTAGCTAGAGAGGTAGTAGTGGGGGACCATAGTGATAATAGTGGAGGCCATTCAATGTAAGGTGTACTAGGTCCACTATATTATTAAATAAGGCCCACTATGGTAGTTAGATATAATAAATGGGTAGTTAGATATAATAAATGTAAGAGGACTTCTTAGAAGATTTTACATCTAGAAGATTCCTCCTCTAGAATGTTCTTAGGTGATGATAACACTATATAAAGGGATTTAATAAATGTAATAGGACATGAAGAGAAGTATTGTATTGTGATATGAAGCTCATTAGGAGGATGCCCCATCAAAGAGGCAAGTGAACAGGAGAGGATCCCTTCCATAATAGGATCCATTGTATGGTGTTGCCCTACCTCAAGGGTTTGATATAATAAAGTGTGGTTTTCTATATTGTTTCATACATCTTGTGTGGTGATTGTATTCAAATATCTTTATATCTATTTTGATATTTTGTATTCAGGAATTTGGTACATAACAACTTGGCATGATCATCGAGCTCCACATGGATCCATGATTCCTTCTCCATCAGATTGTTGAATAGCTCTCGTGATTTTGTCATGTGACACAATGCACCACTGTCCAAGTACCATGCACTCTTGGTAGTTGTGTTGGTGGAAAGGAAAGAAACTAGTGACAAATCCCTCTCAAACTTTGCAATAAAATCATCCAACTAAGTTTCTACAAATATTGCTACCTCCTATGGTTTTCTTCCTTTCTTCTTCTTCGGACACTGAGATGCATCATGTCCATTCTTATGGCATGTGAAGCACTTGATTTTACTCAAGTCCTTCTTCTTTCCCAGATGTGAAGTACCTCCATCACTGTTACCCTTCTTGTTGGGAACCTTTCATTTTCTTTTATGTGTCTCCCAATAAGGGCTAGGTTCTCATCTCTACCTCCTTGCTTGTTTCCTTTAGACTCCTCATGAGTATCTTCCTAGATACAATCATCCCATAGTCTTCGCCAATTTGGAATATTTTCCCAAGTGTATACTCCCTTGAAAAATGGTTCCCAATACTTTGAGAAAACATTTAGTGCCACATTTACAAGTTATGCATCATTAACTTTCTCCCCAATAGTTTTAAGTTGATCGCATACCTGAGTGATCCTCATGAAGTAGCTAGTAACATTGTTTGTTGGCCCTTGACCAAGTTTTGGAGAATATTGGTCATATTTGACCTCTTTTGGGACTTCGACAGGCGGGTCGAAGGCGGAGTGCAAGTCGAAGCTAAGATCGTAGGATCTCGACCCCTTTTTAGGGCAGTTTTGGGATTAGGTTTATGTAACGGATATGGCATGTCGGCCCATGGGTTTACCCATGTTTAGGCCCATTTTTTAATGTATAAATAGAAATTCAGGCGATGTAAGAAGTAGTGAACCTAATAGAATTGGCTTAGTGCAGAGTTAGAGGCTTTGTGCATACTATGTGTTAAGACTTGTAGAGCTAAGTGCAAGTGATTGTAACAAGCTTGTGTGTAGATTGTGTAAGAAGGCTTTGTGCTATGAACTAACTCAAGGAAGGAAGATCTGGCGAGGTGTGCACAAATATCCTGTCCTATGCGGAGTGGGTTTTTGGGCTCTTTACATGTAAGGAGATTGACAGAAGATAATAAAGAAGATGAAGAGTTGGTGGACGTAGCCCCACACTGGGGTGAACCACATATATCTTGTGTTATGGTTGCTTTGTGCATTATGGTTGTTATATTGTTCATATGATTTAAGCTCGGTGTAGTAATGAATGTTTATATGAATCTGGTACGATATCTTAGTGCTTAGTGATGTGATTGAATGCTAGATCTGATCTCTCTCCATGTGCTAAGTGCTTAGATGTGTTAGATCTGGTTGAATAATGTGTTGTTCTATAATTAGGATTTGGATATGCGATGTGAATAAGGGTCAAATACTAATGAATGTTAACTGCTAAGTGCTTTGTTAGAGTGGTGTAATCACAGATCTCTGTCCCAGCTAGGTTGCAGACACTTGAGTCCTGCAGCCACCCCTGCCTCTACCTTGGGTGAGACTTCATTTGCTTCGCAGGTGTTTTCGAAAGGGTCGGTAGTTAGGGTTTTGTTGGTGCGTTGTTGAAGCGTAAAACCTTGGGTCTGCCCCTATGCCAACAAATGGTTCTGTTGTTGGGACGTGAAACTATGATTGTTGGGAACTGAAGAAAAGAGAAGGATTTGTGCTTAGATTTGTTTCTTTAGTGCGCAATATTCTACTTGACTTGCGAAGCTCTGTGCTAAGAAGAGAAGTTTGATCTGAAGAAAAGAGGTGAGATCAGTGAAAATCTTTGTCAAAAGAGGTAAGATCTAAAATCTTTGTGCTTTGAGAAAGGTAAGACAAGCAAAAAGAATTGTTTCGAAAGAATGAATCTAGGTATGTTTGATAATTCTTGTCCTAGTCTGAAAACTAGGGCACGGTTAGAAGAATGAAGATTTGATATGAATAGATATGATAGAAATAATGAAAGATATGTTATTCCTATGCATAGAAAGAATGTTTGGACTAATGAGTGGATGCAGGATCCTAGAAAGAATTTTTTGCAGGTTAGTTACTGTGATCCCAATGCGCAGTACAGGCAAGGTTGGGGATCATTTAAGAGAAAGAGAGGATTAACCCTCTGTTATAGTTGCAGAAGACTGGGCCATCTAGCTAAGAAATGCCCGGGTAGAAGACTTAGTTGTTTTTGTTGTAAGGCTATGGACCATGAAGTTCTGGATTTTCCTAGAATGATTTCTAAGGTTGAAAGAATGAATATGAGAAAAGAAAACCATGAGAAAGACCAAGAGACTAAGACTATGACAGAATCCCAGAAAGAATCAGAGATTGTATTAATGCATATGAAAGAAACCCTGAATGATCATAGAGACACCAATCTATCAGAGATCTTAAAAGAGAAAAAGTGAATAGAAACAAGAATATGAGACTTCGACATAGACTATGTTCCAGATGAGGAAACACAGGTGAATATCATGACAGAAAGAACTTGGGAAATTTTGGGAAAGCCTGTTATGGTTCCTTCATTGGGAGGAATAGGATTCTTTAGAGGGAATATGATAACCCTATGTGGAAGACTTACCCAGAAACCTATGAGTGCACATGGAACTTCGACAGAGGAAGAATTTGAGGTCATTAAATTTGTTGAGAACAGCTCCCCATTTGCTATTTTTCTAGGAAAGACCTAGATTGAGAAAGATCAAACATGATGGAAACAAGAAGAGGAAGATATAGAACAGAAAAAACAAGATTTAAGGGATTGCATGGCTAGGAGAATAGCGCACTTACTGAAAGAACAAGAAGACCAATCGAAGCCACTGAGGACTAGATATATGAACATCGAAGTTGAAAGAACACAGGAAGATGTAAAACACCTATCTGTACAGGAGAGTAGAGAATCTACCCCAAACAGAGAAGAAGTATCACCCTTGAACCCCACGAAAGATCATCAACAACATGAAGTTACTATGCTGAGAGAAGATAAGAATCAAAATGGGAAGAGGAACCCAGTAACTCAGATTACAAGAAAGAAGGCTAGAAAACTCAACAAGAAGAAAGCAAAGTTAGAAAAAATGAAAGAAGTTCCAGAGAAGGCGTCGCAGAAGGAAGGTTTCCAGAACTTGGACTTCACTGGAATATCAGTACAGCGCAGATTGGCACTTCCCCATGATGGAGTAATATGACCGTTGGAGGCATTATGACTGTTCGATCGATGCTCCCGAACGGTTAGGAAAACAATTATGGCCTGAAAGCTCTCCATTGAACTGTTGGGACCGCGCCATAAGAGATGGAATTGCATTGATTAAAGATTTTTGATCCGTTGGAAGAAACTGTTACGATGTTATCTATTTATCCCATCGAGCGTTGCACCGAGAACACTTTTTCCAATTGTGATTACCTGAAACCATAGAGAACTAGTTTCTTTCGTGCAGTGCCTATTTGAGACCTCACCACATGTGTTGTTACAATGAGTGTTTTTTCACCGACCTGAGATACCTGACCTAGAGCATGCATGTCGGACAAACGCAACGCAGTAGAAAACTCATTCAAAGAAATTCTAATAGACCTCATGTCTGAGAAGGTTATTTCCATAGGAGTTCAAGCCTCATCAATGAGAGGAGTGCAAGCCTCCCCATTGACGTCTCGTGGATCTAGACCATCCCAATTTGTGATCAAGAAAAGAACTAAGCATCGTGATGACTTGGCGAATGCGAAGCTAATCCCATCCATCCTGTCCGACTACATCCCACCTCTGGCCGATGTGGTGAGTCGTCATAGTGTCCTAAGGGACTTCGACTACACAGTAATCACCCCACCTCTCGAAGATAATACGCGCAATCAAACTGCAGTTGGAGAGGATTCCAACCTTGAATATCAACGACTATAACCTAGGAGACCACAAGAGCTATGGCATGCTTGCACCTCACAAATATTTTACCAATACGAAGGGGAAGAAGTCGAAGATCGTCCCTCAGTCATGGACTATGGACATCGCAAGGTCCACCATCCTGAACGTAATGAGGATACCCCACTTTGGAAGGCATTAGGAGGTTAACACATGAATTAAACTCCTATTGTCATGCTTGCATGGTGGTTATCTATGGCTAGACAGACGGATCACCGTCAATCCAGCGTTGATCCATAGGATCACCGGATTAAGCATGCAGAGATGCAGGGACCCGACCCGCAAGAATTTTATCCAGGGAAGGTTGTCAATCGCGCCCTGGCGCAGAATATTAAAGACACCTATGGCGATGTTAAGAAAGGGAAGCGAGGCTACAACGTAGCCTCCATTCAGAATGGCGCAGTGTGCCTAGCCTGCCAATTGATCGTTGGTAATCTAGTAAGGAAGAACAGACTCACGTAGGTCACAAGGTTCGTTGTTGACCTCGTCGGAAAATGCGTGGAAGGGATACAAATCAACTGGGTGAGTTATCTCATCAACCAATTAGAACAAGACTACCGCGAAGCTCGGGATCAGGGCTATGAGTTCCATTTTAGCTATTTGTTGATCCTCATCGCGTTCATTTTTGGGGAGATGCTAGAAGGAGATACCTTCCCTGACATTGAACCATTTGAGCCACTAGCTGTGAAGTTCACCACGCTATGGTATGCGATATGGGGAAACAATGGCAGTCAAACACGGTGTTCCTTACCTATTAACTACAGTTCAAGAGGGCTATTGAGTCTTTCCCTCATATGACGCTGAAAAACCTGGACAGGTTCAGGCCCCTTATGAAGTTACGCATAGATATGCATTTTATTTATATCACTGTGTGCGCAAATGAAAGTAAAGAAGAGCTTCAATCCTACTACAAGCTCATAGAGGAGGACTTGGAAGAAATCACTAAGGAATGGCCTTCAGAGTTCCTTATACTAGTCGACTAGGTAGAACTGTCTAACCCCGACCTCATTGGCAGCCCGTTGGTCACTCGCGAAGAGTATGATGCACCTAGCAGTAGTAGGAAGAAAAATATGGAAGATGTCCAGGAAATAAACAGCACATCAGAAGAGATTTCTTTAGATTCGCCTGGAGGAGGTGGTGACGAAGTAGAAAAAGAAGATAACAATGGGGAAGAAGATAAGCAGAAGCAAGGCAAAGCAACATGGCCATAGAATCCCCCTGATGACACAAAGACATCTAGGAAAAGAAAGGTTTCCCCCATGAAACCTTCTTCACGAAAGAAGTCCAAAGCTAGCAAGCCCAAGATGGAGATTGTACTCACGGTGGATGATATCGACCTAATCATCGTCATTGTCTCAGATACTGCAGAAGATATTTTACAGCGTAATGAAGCAAAACAAGAATTGAAGCAGAGCTAAGAGGGGTACAACAAGCCCTTCACTCCAACCGCGGAGTGTCCATTGTGCCCCCTCCATCAGAAGAAACAGAGTTGGGAAATGAGCCTGCCCAACTCCGTAGAATTTTCAATGCAATCGAAGCTCACCTACGTCACGTGCAGGAAGAAAAATAACAGGCCACAGTGGACCTGAAGCAAGCACAAGAGGAATTCATAGAGCAACGTCAATTTGTGCAACAAGAGAAGGACTACCTCTGAACCAAGTTCACAGAGGATAGAGCGCAAATCCAGCAGGAGAAAGAATAGTTGCTCACAGAGCATGTTGGAGTTAAGGAAGCATTCAACAGAGCACTTCACTCTATGATGGGATTAGAACAGATAGAAGAAGATCCAGTGGAGAATCAAGTGGTGAAGATTGTTGTAGCCATCCAGCAACTTTAACAGAGAGTAGAAGAATTGGAGTTACAAGCAGTACCAAGCACTCCATAGGAAGTGCAGGACTAGAATGTGGCTGGGGCATTGGTTAACCCAAAGGGCATTACCAAAAACTCGTAATGGCCGCAGTGACACCTAAAGGTTGTTTTGAGATGTCCTCCTCCCTCATATTGATTTGATGGTATCCCGAACGGAGGTCAATTTTTGTGAAATAGATAGCTCCATGCAGCTCATCCAGCAACTCATCAATCCTGGGTATGGGGTACCTGTTTTTTATCGTCTTTTTATTCAAAGCCCGGAAGTCAATGCACATTCTCATTGTTCCTTCCTTTTTCTTAACCAAGACTACTGAAGAAGCGAACGGGCTTGAACTCGGCCTGATGTGTCCCATGTCTAGAAGCTCTTTGATGGCCTTCTCTATCTCATCTTTATACTTCTTGGGATGCCTATAAGGTGTGGTGATAACTGGTTTAGCCCCTGCTTCTAGCTCAATAATGTGCTCGAACCCCCTGTCTGGTGGCACACCCAGAGGAATCGGCCCAAACAACTTGTGGTGCATGTCAAGGATCTTTTTAATCTTCGGAGCATAGTGCACCTTTCCCTTCTCGTCCACTCGTGTTGAGACTTTACATTCTGTTTCATATACAATTTCTTCCCTTCTGAATATGGCTTCCATCCTCTTGGCCATTACCACTCTGGCGGAGTTACTTGTCATGCCTCTGAGCACAACCTTTCGTCCTCCTTCCTCTACAAAGGACATTTCCATGGTCTTGTAATTGGTGGTGATGGGACATAAAGTGATGAGCCACTACACCCCTAGGATGATGTTGGTATCAGGAAGATCCATCACATACACATCCTAAACTAACTCATGCCTTCCTAAGGTGAGTTTCATACCCGGTATGTATCTGTCACAGGGCATAGTACTCCCGCATGCTACCTCTACTTTGAACCCTTCAAACTCTATTGTAGGTATGTGCCTCCTCTTTAGTAATGCCTCATCAATGAAATTGTGGGAAGCTCCTCCATTAATCAGAACCGAGACTCTCTATCCCTACAAGACCCCTCTCATCCTAAAGGTGTTGAACTTGGGTACCCCATTGATAGATGCCAAGGTAGCCTTCTCTCCAGTCGCACAGTCAAGTTCTGGAACCTCCTCTTCTCCTGTCTCTGCAGTTTTGGCCTCAATGCTTTGTATCTGACCATACTCTTCCTCCTCTTCATTGTCCGAGGTAACTTCTATATAGTGAACCTGGCCACGTCCCATGCACTTATGTGACAGATTCCATGGTTCCTTGCAAGTGAAGCAAAGTTGCTTTCTCCTCAGTTTCCTTCTGGCGTTGTCATCTATCCTACCACGACCCCTGTCAAATCCCTTTGGGTCATGTCCCCCTTGATTCATTGGAGGTCTTTGATCTCTTCCTCCACTATTAAGAGGTGGTCTGGGTATGAATCTAGGCTTCGTAGTTGGCCCCAAATCCCTCGCCTTCCAAATGGCCTCCTGTAGGTTGTGGGGTTTAAAGGCCTTTACCCAACCCTTCTGTGAAAAGCATCATGAGCCTTGTTGGGGACATATCCTATACCATAACTACCAATATCTGAAATTCATCAATATACACTTCAACCGTACCTGTTTGTTTGAGTTGGGTAAGCTCCCGGAAATGTAGCTCAAGATATCCTTGGTCAAATCTATCAATGATCCTCTGAGTGAACTCTATATAGGATACAATCTGATTGTGGCCGAGTGTGGTGAGTCCATGATACCACCAGTCATGAGCCTTTCCATCCAGGTACATAGTGGTGAATTTGATGGCCTCCATCTCTCTCATGGGGTTGAGTTGTAGGTAAGTATCCAACTTTTGTACCCAAGATTGAGTTGTCATCTTGGTCATACCATCAAAGTATGGAATTTCTATTTTTCCCGCTCTTTGTTCAAAATCAAAACTGCCCCTGTTGTTCGTCATGGGTTGATTTCTGAACTTGAGTTGACAATATTGGTCTAGGGACATCTATTTTTGGATCTTCATATCTAAACTGTAGTATTCATTGGTACTCCTCACCAATTGTCCCACAAAATATTCAAAAAATTCATGTTGCCCTAGCTCATCTAAGAATGTGGGTATATACGGTCTCGGGTTGGCTCTGCAACTCATATGTCGGCCAAGTTGTTCATCTGTGAATGTGGGTATGTATCTCCTTGAATTTATCCTGCTACCCATTTGACCCTGGAGCATGTCTCCTTCCAAACTCCCCTCGGATCTGGAATCTTTCTCCTGATTATGTCTGATCTCCTCATGGATCCCACCGAATCCACCAGCCTCCTTATGCCCATAAGTATCAGGGTCTTTCCCCTTATGTTCCATTTCCATAATAAATGCAGTTAGCTTGGATTGGTCCATGTTCATATCTGTCGGTTCTCGTCAACTTTCTTCAATGTTTCAGAAAGATCAGTCTGTCCCTTCCTATTGGTTTCATGGTATTCGTCCAAATATCGGACCAATGTGATTTCTGTGCGGTTGACGGATTGTTGGAACTTGTTAAATTCCACTGCTACAAGAGTCAAGTCTAAAGCTTCATGGTCATCTCTGGATCCCTCCATCTCGGCCTCTATTTCACTGTTGGATTTCTTCCTCCGACCCATAAGGATACCGTTGTACCTTTGCATGCGCTGATCCTTCCACAGGTTTGGAGGATCGAAGCTCTGATACCATTGTAATGATCCCAAGCCAAATATTTTCTTGGAATCACTAACTACTACTGATCTATTGATGTACAGGTATTTATTGAGTTATTAAGTGCATACAAGATTCATCAACACATGAATATCACAATGTATTCAAGATGTAGAAGCACAAGCAAAGATCTGACCTTTTTATTATGAGCAATGTAAGATCAATACAATAGATGGTCGATATGGCATAAACCTCATATGGCTGTACAAGCAATAGATATGAGTTGCTACAAAATGCTCCCGACAATACAAAATGAGCCTCCAAAGGCTGGATATACAATGAAGACTGAATCAAGTAGATCTAAGTTGTACTAATGCTCAACCTCCAAGCTAGAAAGTGCCACGCCCTACTAGAATGATGAAGCCCTCAATAATTCATCCATGCTACCAAAAGTGTCCAATCATCCCGAGAAATATGCGAAATGATAGATCGGGCAACTGTAAGGACAACCCAGATGTCCAAATTCCCAAATCCACTCTCAAACCCTGTAGATCTTAATTCCTCCACTGAATGGTGTGACCCACTGGATGACTGAAACCCTAGCTGGTTCGTCCCTGATGAAGAAGGCCTCCAAATGCTCTGAAACTCTCCAAGAATATAGATCGGGCTATGAGAATCCTGTGGGAGAATTTTCAGACTCAGATCTCAAGCAGATCTCCCTAGATCTGAGTTTTACTGAATCACGGGACGTCCCCTATGGCTCCAAGACGTCCCAATCTGCAGACAAATGTAGAATGATGATAACCCTCCGGAAAATCCCTCAAACTGATGGTCCTGCCCCTGCAAACAAAACCCAACAGTCGGAATGGCCCCAAGCCCTCAGGATAAGTTGGATCGAACCTCCCTCTAGATGATGGTGTGCCCTTGTTGGAAACACAAGAACAATACGGTCTGCTACCTTCTTAAATGCTAGATGGAGATGGGCTGAGACTAGAATGGTGTGGAGGAGTATTTCATCCCTGAGACCAAGCTGCGGAACAAGGTGAGTGGATATTTCACCACTGAGTTGCTCACAAGGGTTTGTACAGAAAAACCCCCAAACTGAATGCTCAAGAGCAATATAAAATGCTAATCCAAAACCAGTATGCCTAATAGGTGCGCCCCAACCTCTTACTTATAATTTTTCCCTTCTAATTCTCTGTTGAGTTAGGTTAACTCCCAGGGTTAATATTCTATTCTTCTGTTGAGTTATCTTTTACCCTTAATCCCTTTTCCTTTCTTAAGTCAACTTAAAAATATAACTTTAGCCTCCTTGACTTCCCCCTTTAGTGTAAGACTATGACCTAGTGGGGGTGCCCAGGCCACTGAATCTAAACATCACCTCTCTAAGAGGTGGGGGACATTACACACTCCTAAACTACCCATGTACGTGCATGTTATCACTACAACCCATGTATGTACGCACCCTACAGTATTGCAACCCACATATGTACATGCCCTAGCCTACCACAACTCACATACAACTTTGTACAACTGCAAAATCAAGTTTTTCTTTAGTACGGTTGTTTCCCTAAAATCCAACCCTTTATTCCTAACTACTAGTTATAGATCTCTTGAGATCTCCTTACAGATACGAAATATCTGGTGCAAACTATTATGGATTTGAAATTTGGCCTCCTCTCAGAGTGAGAGCTTTGATACCACGTTGATTTTATAACAATGTCACCTAGGTATCTTATTATCTAGTGATTGCTTTAATGTAAATCAAATTAGCAACACTTGTTGGAATAATTAACTCAAAGAAATAGCGGAAGCAACATTGGAAACCAAATCTCATTCACAATACACAAAGATATTACTCCCATCAACTAAGATTATCATTCAAATAACTTCAAATCTTACAAGGTCTCCCTTACCATGAAAATGGATAACTGAGAAATACATAAAACTTTAGACATCACCTGCAAACCCTAGCAACTCATGAGTCATTGTACAACCTTGGACTTTCACGCTTTTAGAGGTGTATGCAACTTTCCTTAATAAAACTTGCATATACGCTCATGTTTCCATTGAAACCCTCATAAACACACACCTAGAATGTACAAAAAACTCCATACAGTGTGACCCTATTGATCTGGCTCCAATCTGCTAGAACTCCTTGCAACTTCCCTTGTTCTCTCTTCTCCCTTACCTATATTGATCTCTATATGAAAATCCTTCTCCAACTATCTAAGATCTCCTTGAGAAAAATTCCTTCTCTGCTCTTTGTGTCAAGTAACCTTCCCCCTTTACCCTAACCTTGATTTTATAATATTGAGTTATGACCTAACCCTAATCTCCAAAGTGATTGATGATCCAGATTAAATCTCACCTCACTTGAGATCAAGAGCTAAGATTTAATTCAGTAATTCTAATACATTTTAGAATTTCATTAAATAAACTCAACTAATTAATTAAATAACTTTACTTTAATAATTCTATTAATTAAAGTAAATTAACATGGTAGAAGGATTTTGACAACTTCCACACATCTAGACACTTAGATCTATGTATAAGTACCTGTCTGATGCTACAACCATCAATATTTTAATGGACAAGGTCTGGGACAAGATATATGGTCCAGATATTCTCGATTTGGCTCCTCTGCATATCAACGGCTCATACTCACTTGGACTTGTGTATTATGGATTTCCCCCTTTCATATAACATCACCCCTATGGTTCTTGTGGTTATTCGGAACATACCTATTCGAACAACTCTTTCCGAGCGTAAGTATCCAACAAATATAAGATATTCACCCTCGACACCCAATATATGGTACATAATCTCTCCAATTGTTACACAGGGAAAAAATGGGTGGACTACTATCCCATCATGGTCTTCTCCATGCATCAGTGGGAAATATGTTAACAACCAATACCAGATCTGAAGATATAATCAACACAATTACTGAATACAAAATAGATCCATAGAGCAAGATAGAGTAAACCACACTTTATTATTACCAAACCCTTAAGGTAGGGAAACACCATACAATGGATCCTATTATGGAAGGGATCCTCTCATGTTCACTTGCCTCTTCGAGGGGGCATCCTCCTATTGAGTTACCGCTCCAAATACACTAATTCTCTTCATGTCTCATTACATTGCTTGAACCCCTTTATATAGTTCTACCATCACCTAAGAACATTCTAGAGGAGGAATCTTCTAGAAGTAGAACCTTCTAAGAAGTCTTCTTACATTTATTATATCTAACTACCATAGTGGGCCTTATTTAATAATATAGTGGATCTAGTCCACCTTACATTGAATGACCTCCACTATTATCACTATGGGCCCTCTGGGCCCCCCCACTACCTCTCTAGCTACCTTACATTCCATCCCCCTTATGAAAGTGTTGTCCTCAATGCTTGATGTGCAACCATATACCAGGGTCCCATGGATAATTGTGGACCGTAATGCTGAAGAAGACTAAAGAAGCAAAGTCCCATGTAGAAAGGAAAGCCACCATGCTGAAGTAGTCCAACCACCATTGTAAGCTCGGGTCCCATGTCCAAGTGYTCATGTGAACTCCCCGTAGAAGATTTTGGAACCCAATAACCAACTCCAAATGATGCTCCAAAGACTGACACCTATCATGTGGATCCAAATAAGAAGATCGATCCACATAGTGGAAAAGGATCGTAGCAGAATTTGGAAGGAATAATACCACTGTAGAATATGCATACTGAATGCTGGTAACTAGCTCCTGATCTGGGACATTGATGTGCTCTACAGAAGGTGGAGTAGAGTCATCAAATAAAATATGGAAGTGGTTGTCATCCCATAAATGACAACTATCCATATACCAATCATCACAATCGTCCTCAAAATCATACCAAGCATATCTTTCTTGATTATATTCATGCATGAGGCCCTGCATGTTTTTCAATGAATCTTGAATACTACGAAAACTATCATTGAGGCCATATGCGAGGCTATCTATGAGGCCATGTGTGAGGTTGTTTGTGAGGGCATGTGCAAATGCATCCAATCTATCATCCAATTGGGTTTTGAATGATTCAAGAATTTCTTTCAAGTTTTGAGACGAAATAGTCATCTGAGCACCCTATGAACTCTTCGGTCCTGCAGTCATCATGAAAAAACTCAAAAAAATAGACCCAATAAGTTTCAGCAGAAAATCGCGGCTTTTTCTGGAAAAACCCTAAAAAACTGCTGAACTTGAAATGCTCATAACTTCACTTCTCGGACTCCGTTTCGGCTGATTTTTTTTCTGAAATTGGGTAAAATTGTAAGAAGAACTCAGATTTGTAATTTATTTGGGAAAATTTGGCCTCCAAATGCTACATAAATAAAAACAAATCGTGTCGCCGTCCACAGAAAAAAACCCTGAAAAATTACAGATTTTAAAACCTCAATATCTTGACCTTCCGGACTCCGTTTCGGACGATTTTTTTTTTTAACTTGGGTATTTTTCTGAGAGGAACTCAGATATACAACCCTTTTCTGCAATTTTTTTATTGAAATATACTAAAAATTTCTTGAATATCGCGGCCCTTTTTTTTCTTCTCCGAAAAAATTCTGCAAAAATAAAAAATAGTTGCCCACAACTCCGGCCAAGGAAAGTGCTCTGATACCACTTGTTAACAACCAATACCAGATCTGAAGATATAATTAACACAATTACTGAATACAAAATAGATCCATAGAGCAAGATAGAGTAAACCACACTTTATTATTACCAAACCCTTAAGGTAGGGCAACACCATACAATGGATCCTATTATGGAAGGGATCCTCTCCTGTTCACTTGCCTCTTCGAGGGGGCATCCTCCTATTGAGTTACCGCTACAAATACACTAATTCTCTTCATGTCTCATTACATTGCTTGAACCCCTTTATATAGTGTTACCATCACCTAAGAACATTCTAGAGGAGGAATCTTCTAGAAGTAGAACCTTCTAAGAAGTCCTCTTACATTTATTATATCTAACTACCATAGTGGGCCTTATTTAATAATATAGTGGATCTAGTCCACCTTACATTGAATGACCTCCACTATTATCACTATGGGCCCTCTGGGCCCCCCCACTACCTCTCTAGCTACCTTACAAAATATCAAAAGTAAGTGTCCCTCCCTAGGTGAATAAACTCTTCACCCCTTATCTATTGTTAGCATAATTCTCGTTCCAAGGTTTTTTGTTGATGGCTCTGTGCTTTATCAAAAAATTGTTCTCTGGTTTGTTGTACTTCCACAAGTTGATGCATCCTCTTGATCATGTCATCTAGTTCCCCTTCTTGATCTTGAAGAAAATTTGCCCCAGGTAAAGCTAACTGAGAAGGGAAAACGGCTTCAGTTCCATAGACCAATTGAAATGGGGTGGTGCCAATTGACCTCTTGGTGGTTACTCTGTCTGTCCATAGGGAAAACTTCAACTTTGAATCCCATGACTTCTTATTAGCCTCCAGCAGCTTTCTGATGATATTCACTAAGATTTTGTTGGAGGATTCTTCTAATCCATTACCCTGAGGGTAATATGGATTAGAGTGAATAAGTTGAATCCCAAATTTTTCACAAAACTTCACCAGAGGCTCACCTTTAAAGGCTACAGCATTATCAATAACAATTTTATTAGGATACTCAAACCTTGACAGAATACTTCCAAGAAGCCAATATATATTTTGTGTGTTGTGTTTATGGTGGGAATGGATTTTATCCACTTGGTGAAGTAATAAGTAGCAGTCAAAATCCAATGATGTTGACCACTTTATGTTGGATGAATTTCTCCAATGAAGTCTAGTCCCCACTAGTGAAAAGGGACAAATACCACTATGGGATTCAGAGGAAAAGATTTGATTTGTTGTTTTGTTGAATTTCTGACATTTGTCACAAGTCCTGATCTGTGCACACACATCAGTGAATAATCTAGTCCAAAAGTACCCAACTCTAAGTATCTTGTATGTTGTAGTCCTCCAAAAATTATGACCTCCACATAGACTCTCATGAAAATCATTCATAGTTTTTTTTGCCTCTTCTAGATCCAAACATCTTAAAAGAACCCCGACAGGATCTTTCCAATATAGAATATGATCAACAATGAAATACCTGACTAATTTAAGCTTCAAATCCTTCACTTTGGTCTTCTCAAGTCCAGTGGAAGGCTGCAAATTTTTCAAGAAATAGATGAGGTCCTTGTACCAACTGCATTCTGTCAATTTTGAGATGATTTGCAAGCTATTTTTAGGAATATCAGTTTGTTGATTTACAAAATTAGAATTCATGAAATTAACTCCCAATTCATTACAATTTGATTTAGCTAACAATCTAGCCAAACTTTGACCTTTTACCAGCTTGGTGGGTTTCATCTCAAGATCAAACTCCAAAATCTTAGCAATCCACTTACTTATTTTCCCATCTATATCAGACTGAATCCAAATTTCTTTTACAGAGCTTGAAGGAACATAAGCAATAATTTTTGAGTGAAGAACATATACCCTAAAAGATTTTAGGGATTTGACCAAAGCATAAGATTGTTTTTCCATGATGTCATATCTGACTTCAGCATCTCTCAAAGACCTACTGAAAAAAGAAATAGGTTGTTCCATTCCATCTGAATTATTCTAAAGAAGGACAAAATCTAATGTATCATTTGAGGCAAAGGAAAAAATCAAAAATTCCTTTGAGTAGTCAAGACTAATTAGAACAAGAGCATCACTCAGTGCTTGTTTTATTTTCCCAAAAGAACTCCTAGCTTTTGGTGTCCATTTTACTTCATTCTCTTTTCTCAACATGGTTGTGATGAATTTGACTAACTCAGCAAAGTTAGATATGAATATCCTCAAGAAGTTTATCTTACCTAAGAAGGATTGAATTTCTTTATTGGACCTTAGGAGAGAAATATTTTTGATAGCCTCTACTCTATTTGGGTCAATTTTTACTCCTTCAGCTGAGACAATATGTCCTAGCAGCTTACCTTATTTCATGGAAAAAAAAAAAAAAAATTGGATTAAGTGACAACCCATATTTTTTGCCCTTCAAGAACACCTTCTCTAAATGTTGGTAATGCTCTTGATCAGAATTGGAAAACACTATGATATCATCCAAGTAAATAACCGTAAACTTGTCTTTCCCTCCAATAAATGCAATATCCATTGCACGTTTGAAATTTTCCCCTACATTCATGAGACCGAAAGGCATCTTAGCATACATGAATGTATCCCAAGGAGTGGTAAATGTTGTCTTTTCTCGGTCCTCTGGTAATACATAAATTTGATTGTAGCCTGAAAACCAATCAATCATTGACATCTTGACTGAGCCCGTCACCGTTTGCAAGATATGTTCCATTTTAGGTAAGGGGTAATTGTATTTTTTGGAACACCTGTTTAAGTTTCTGAAGTCAAAACAAATCTTGATCTCACCATTCTTCTTTCTGACAAGGACTAAATTAGCTACCCAATCAAAATACCTCATAGGTATAATTATCTGGACATCAAGCAATTTTTTGACCTCTTTCTCCATAATAGGAAATAACATAGGGTTGATCTGCCTTAGTTTTTGTCTGAAAGGTTGGTGTCATATTTCAAAGGTATTATATTCTCAATGATGTTAGTATCATAAGTTTCCAAGTCCTCATACTTCCATGAAAAAACATCAGCAGTGTTTTTCAACAATTTGATATATTCAACTCTTTGATTTTATGACAAACTACTGGACAGTTTGACATATTTAGGTTCCTCTTCAGTGCCTAGATTACATTCTGTCAGATTAGCATTTTCATTTGAACCAATCACCTTGAAAACCAAATCATTGTTATCAAACAATATCTCCAAGGGAACCAATCCTTTAGGAATGTGATTTCTAGGCAATTGAAAAATTTTGTGATCTGCTATCTTGTTCAAAAATTTATCAACATGTTGATTTTTATCATCATTTGAATCTTGGTCAATATGAAGAGCAGAAAATTCAAATACCTATTCAAAAAACCTCTTTAGTTCTTTATCATGTTCAAAAACCTTCCAATACTTGACATTATCGAGTATAGAAGGTCTATATTTCACCTCAACGTCATACTCAGGCTTGGGAGGTAGTGGGATTTTAAAATTACTGGCAGAAACAGCTAAGGAATCAACTAACATATTAGCCTCTCTGTAAACAAAAGGTATGTTCAAGGTTAAGAATAAATTATCAATAAGGTCACATACCTCATTCCTATAATATCTCAATCTTGGATGCTTCGCTTGATATATATTTATGAATTGATGAACAATCAGCGCTGCATCTTCAAAAACTGATAATTCTTCAATTTTCATGTCCTTTGCATCTTTAGGCCCCAAAAATAAGGATTCATATTTTGCAATTTTGTTAGTGGTTTCAAATTCCAATTTGAAGGACAAGGTTATGACCTCCTGAGAAGTATAAATGAACACAACTCCAACACTAGCACTATCCTTGGAATATGCACCATCAAAATACATTTTCCATGTTTGAGCACCTTGTCTAGATGTCTCACGTGTTGTTGGTGTCTGATTTTTAATTTCCAATGGTGAGTGAGGAAAATAAGTAAGATGAAAAATGCTAGATCCTAAATCAGTATTAATAGCATAGATGGGATGGTTTGTTGGATTTCCTTCATCACTAATGATATATGCAAGTTGTGCTTCTCTATACATCCTTTTGTGTTCACCCCCGAACACTGGTATGGTAGCATAAGAAATATCCATTTGCAATGTCCCTCCTAACCTCTTGATCCATGATCTATACAACAACATCCCAAATTTGGGCGGAAGATATGCAACTACAATAGCCATGACTATGCTCTTCATAGGTAGTTGAAAAAGAGTGACAACAAAATATTTAATAACTCCAAAACATTTTACTTTCCTTGAGTCATAGGAATACAAATCATGATATGCTTTAGTAATTTCCAGACAAAATTCATCCATGACAGCCTTAGGCATCAAGTAGTGGGATGCACATGAATCCATAAGGCAATTGTGCCATATTTTATCATGTACATTCAAAGAAGTGTAAAAGGGAGGAGAGGATTCATCTTTGTCTTCTACTAATGGTCCCAATATAACTACAGGTTTCTCATCCTGCAAGTTAATTGAGTCTATTGAATGGAAAAAAGATCCAGGCTGCAACATTTTTGAAATAGATTTCTTGAAATCTTCATTTTTAATGAACTCTCGGAATGGCACAGGAATTTTGATTTTATGGATTTCATTCTCAAAGTTAAAATAGGATTGGGATTTTAGAATTTCCTTTGTCTCTTGAACAGGATCTTTAATGATGGTTTGATTGTTCTGTTCTTTTGTTCCATTATTTGGTGCAGGCACTGTTTTAGGAGGGGTATCTGATTTTGTAGGATGATTAGATGTACTTGGTTTTCCCTCCTTTTTTTTTGACCTTAAATTGTATGTGTTTTGAGTTTCATTCACTTTTTTTCCTTTACTTAACTCATTTAGTTGATTTCTCATTAAATATTCTTCATAAGAAGATTGGGTTAAATGAGGGGAAGCAGTTGTGTCCTCTAAACAATGAATTTCTTGATATGCTTATTCATTATTTCCTTCTTCATCATCAACCAAATTGTTCTGTAGAGGATTTTGAGCCTTCCGATCCTCTCTATTTCTCTGATCTCTCTGTAGAATTTGAGGTGTAATGTTTTGTCTTCTGAAATTATTTATGTTTCCAAAATCTTGAGGGTTTTTATTTGTTTGTCTCCCCTCAAGCTTTAATTTTTCCATTTCTGCAGAAAGCGACTTAACCAACTTAGTCAATTCATCAACTTGGGTATTAATTCCTGAAGCATCTGAAGATGAGGCTTTTGTGCTTTGTTTTCTTCTATCTCTATCAGATTTTCCCCTCAACTTTTATGTTACCAATATGTTTGATTCAACCTCTAGAGTAGCATCTTGCATATGGGTTGATTTTGTAGACCTTCTTTCTCTCAACAAAAGATGGAATTATGGGTCAAAGTCTCTTGCATAGGTTATTTTAGCAAAAGTTTCAGTAGGTTTAATCTTAGTGGGAATTTTGTTATACATCTCATTAAATCTCTTTGAAAAATATGACACGGATTCACCCTCTTTCCTTTTAAGAGCCCCAAATTTTGTGATGTCATATAAGATGTATTTTTTATCACCCCAATGTCTTAAAAAGGCATCATCTAGGACTTCAATCCCAACAATTGATCCGGGAGCTAAACTTCAAAACCACTTTCTAGATTCTCCATCTAGAATTTGCACAAAAACCCTCATCCAGACATCTTCATTCTCAATATTCAAATTATCTGCATAGCTGTAAAATACAACAAGTTGTTCTTCTGTAATGATATCTTCCTCTCCTATGAATTTAGGCATGTACTTAAGGTAACCTGAACCATACACCCGTAGCTAAGCATGAATACAGAAAAATAGGATTTATTCCTTTAACCCGAAATCAAATAAGCGCATGAACAAATATTCTTGGAACATTAGCACCCAACAGGAATTTCTAATACTTATACTCACTCATATCTTGTACATCTAGATACTATAAGTGGGATACTACTAGCTTACTCCTTATCTCCAAGATAGACTATTTACTAGGGTTAAATAGGGGTAATGAGCATCTTTCTTTCAACTGCGACTTAAACAACTAGATCACTTGTTGAGGAAGAGCATTCATGGGTTGAGGAAGCACTAGAGTTGCATACCTAGTAGCCACAATGGCATCCATTCTGTTCTGAGAAGGATTAATCCCTACCATTTTATTTGGAAAGGGAAGACTCCGACTTTTAGGAGAAGTAGAAGGCGACTTGATAGGTAAAGATGCAATATATATAACAGGTAGTTTTGAAAAAAGAGGAGTATAAGGTGGGAAAAAATAAGAATTAACAAAAGGTGGTTGGGACATGGATTAAGCTGGGAGGATATCAATAGAAACTAAGGTTCCTTCCTCTTTGGTTGCAAAAAAAATTTAAAAATAGGGAGAAGGAGAACCTAAGAGAGTGAAATATTCCAAACTTACAAGTCTAAACCACTTTACAATTTCAGGGGATGCAAAAAAATTAAAATTTTCCAAGTTTTCTTCTTTCAACTCAGGACAAAAAGTTGAATATTCTACAAGAAAATCTCCTAGTTTTGACTTTACAGGAGTTTCAGAAATAGGTAAATAAGAAACATCAACTTGAGTATGGAAAGAAGAGTTAGGTATATCTCCAGAAGTACTTGAAAATTTAGAAGAGGAAGCTCATTGCAAATATTTTCCCTTATTTATGAATTTTTATGGATCTGGATCAGGTTCAGGTGCAGCCAGAGGTGACTGTGAATTAGACCTTGTGTGCCTACTCTTGGGAGCCACAGTTGAACTTTGGAGTCTCCAGGTGAACTATGCAATCTTTTTGTTTGTCGATTTTTGTACACCAAAAAAATCAGTAGTGTTTTTGTTGTACAACCCAGGAAAATATCTTCAATTTGTTCCCCAACAGCGATGCCAAAAATGTTAGCACTAGAAATCACAACTAGACTGTTGTATATGTAAGCATAATACCCATGAGAATGTGAATAATAATGTTTTAAAGAGTGTGGCAAATGGATGCAAAACTCAGTTTAAGATGTCGATCACAAATCCTTCCATGCAATACACACCAACAAACAAGGCTTTGAATATCTTCAAATCAAGCCTTAAGAGATATAAATAAGATATGGAAGACTTAGTAAGAGAAGTGAAATATGTGTATCAGTTTTACATCGGGTATTTTTGGAACACATGAAAGAAAACTCATTTGAATAATAACTTCTTAATCCAAAGAGAAAATCACTCTGATCAATTTGCATACAACACTACAATAAATCATTTACTGCAATAAAGAAACAACAGCATGATGAATCATTCACCAGAGACTGATATATGTTGGGTATGTGTTATATTCTTTGCACGAATATAACACATATTTAGGTGGTTTTTCGGCACATGGTTTCTTTGCCGATGGCTTTCTATTTCCAGTTAAGGAATTAGGGTTGTGGACTAATCCAGGTCATTGGGTTAGGGTTTTGGATGCCGATGGATCCTATATGCATATTGTATTGTAAACAATGTATCACAATGAATGAATATAGAATATGTTGTTTTTCCCGGTTTGGGTTTCCAGGGGAAAAATCTATGTGTAATGTTTGTATTTTCCATTGTATGTTTTTTGTTCTTTTACTGAAAATATGTTTGGAGTAAATATTGTACAAGGTTAAAATCTACACTATCAAAGTGAGAAAGAAAAATATGACAGTAGGATAAATATTGATTTCCACCATTAAAAGTTTCTTGAATCTGGTTCATACATTAGGAAAACTCTGTTACAATAAAAGACTAAAGATAAGAGTTTTGTGTTCAACCATTCGAACCTCTTCTCCTATTACAGTGCATCTTAAATAATCAAAATCATCCAAAGAAAGTTTTTCATTTCGTCTCTTAACTTCCTCATAGGATTCCATGCCTAACGGAAGCATGGAAACAAGTGTACAACAAGAAAATAACAAACTGTTATTTTAAAGGAAGATGTTGGCAACGTAAAGAACAAGTCCTCAACAACTAATGATGTGTCTTTTATGCTTGCAGCTCTTTGAGGCAAGTGGCGTTCTGATGTGAAACTAATCCTATGAATGTTGGTACGAGATTCCCCTGACACCTGGAAATATCCCTTGCCTCCAAATATTCATAACCCTGAGTTCGCAGCGTAGCGCTGCAAACTATCCTAAAACACCCAGTTCGCAACGCCAATGAGTCCAGGCGCTGCGAACTTTCCTGTAGCAGCATGTTCCTTTTCCAAAAAGATTCATATTTTTAAAACTTGTACTAGAGGTAGTATAAATCTTCCAAATATTCTACAAACTTATTATCACCTGATATATCCTTGGAGAAGACACAAAAAGATGATAAGTTTAGCTCAAAATTTAAAACCATTACTTAATGTTGTAACTGCATGAAAAATAATAAACCTTGAAAAAAATGATGTTGGTTTAGAAGACCATATTGTATTTATCTTTTTTTTTCTGGTACTATTTCTAGTAGCCACCTTAGCTAGCATATCTAAGTTCCTTTGCCACTTCTTCTCTGAAAGGTTGTAACTCTTCTTTTAATTTTCTGATTTCAGCTTGGCAGGCTCTATTCTACCTATATACATTCTTGAGTTGCCTGTGAAGGGGCAGAAATCTCTTATCCAGGAACCTTTATTTATCAATCATTTCATCATACAGATCCGTCATCTCCTTTAGCTTTATTATAGAATCCAAATCTTCCTTTTTAAACTTGTCATTTTCATATATTGCTTCCTTGAGTTGCTTCCTGAACCTTTTGAAGGTAGGGTTACTTTCATGATGAGGAGTGTTGATATAAATAACCTCTATGGGATTCTCAGAACACTAAGATTTGTATTTTTTTTTAGATGAAGTCTTTATTGTACCATCCTTCATGGTAACATGTTGTTTAGATGTTAACCTAGTAAAAGGTCTTCTAGGTTTGACTTTTTATGCAGCCACTAGTGGAGAAAAGACAATATTTTTTCCTTTCAAGCTCCTTGATTTGCTTGAAAAAATATCCATGGGAGTAGGTTCTGCCACAGGTGAAACTTCTCTGTCAAGGGGTTGTGAAGGACCATCTTCTTCTGCTTCATCAGTAGCCTGGAAATATTTATCACTCCTAGTCACCCTCTTTTTCTTGCTTGAATCTAAATACACAATCCTCTCAACAAGGGTAGGAGTTTGTATTTTGCATTGTGGTGTAGGAGCAATATCTCACTGAAAATGTGATGTAGCTAGGAAATTTTTACAGTTAGTGTTAGTCTTCTTTAACTCTTCCATTACTTACATCTCGATTAGACCAGAGTGAAAAAAACTAGTGTCTTCCTGCTTGGACTTAGCCTGGACTCTATCTAACATATTTCCAATACTTCTGAAAAGGTAGAATGGAAGGTTCATGGATTCTTTCCCAATGAAGTGTAATAATAGTCTGATGTGGTATTGGTATACCATATTGAACCTTCCTTCACATGTGAAGTACCTTTGGATGACCCTGAGCATCTTGTCAAAACATTCCAGCATGTGACTTATGGGCACTCCTTTAGATAGTTTGTCTCCTTGATATTCAGGTTTAAAGAATTATTTGGAGAAAGAAGAGTTTAATGACATGGATTTAAACCACTTCTCACCACAGTCAGGTATCTTTGTAGCTACAAATATAGAATTCTCATAGACTTCAAACTACAGCATCCCCACCATAGTCTTTTTCCTGTTAAAATTAAGTGCAAACTCCTTGGCCACTTTAGGATGTGCTCTCTGTATTTTTTGAAAAACATTGAGACAACCCACCCTCTATAAAGCCTCCTTGAACAATGGTTCAGAGTTGATGAGTTGCATACCTTATGGTTCAATTCTCACAATCTCTCCCCCCTTTTGAGTCTTCCTACTCTCCTGGTTTTCCATAATTATTGTCTTGAAAAACACCTTTTGTATCCTCTTGTGACAGTTGTTATGTGAAATATAGAATAAAACGGGGATTTTAGGGTTTGATAACAGATCTGATATACCTAGAGTTCACCTGTTTGAAAACTTATGCAAAGAAATGGTATAAAGTGGAGAAAATTGCAAGTAGGAATGATAAGAGGGACATCAATTCAATCTTGAGTAAAAAATGAAAAAAAGGAAAAAGATACAACTTTGTGTAAAAAGAGGGTTTGCAGCGCCAATCACCAGTTCGCAGCGTCAGTGTGCAGCGCAATTAAACTAGATCTTATGAAGGACTGAAAATAATTTTCATGTCTGAGAGGGAACCTATAACAATTGGTTAAAACTTGGGCCTTAGACCAATTTCAAAATTGACAAGGGTTTGTTCAATCAAAAGATAGAGGGTTCGCAGCACGTAATTTGTGGTGCAGGGTTAAAACAGACAGTTTGCAGCGCAGAATTATCAGTGGGAAATATAAATTGTTTGCAAAAGGGAATTTTAGGATGACCCTGAGATAACAATCTTGACCAATGAGCAGGGTTTAGAACACTAGAACAGTGGGTTTGAGAGTTATCAGTGCACAAACATTAATAGTTTGCAGCACCAACAACACATAACAACTTTACATCCTCAATCAACCTTTAAGCAGCATGCAAATTGATGCAGACCCCCCTTCTCTCTTAAGGGTTGTGTGACCTCCCAGTATAGGATCGATCAAGAAACTGAGTCATATCGACTTCTTGGGTCTCTTATAGACTCCAAACCCACTTACATGGTTCCTTTCTCCAAATGTGCAAGCCGTCTGAGATCCACAGGTTCTCTCTTGAACATTGTCCAACTTCTACTTGAACCGGGTTCTTATCTCTTCCCAAACTGAGCGCCTTCACTTTCGTGACCATGGATGTGACCACCCACCTGACCAGCAGCCGCTTCACAACTTCGCGTGTCGGGTGTGTGCACCTATGCCAATCCTGATTCTTCGACTCCTGAAATCCAAAGTGGGTCCTAGCACGTGCTAGCTCCTCCCGTAACCTTTGACGATGTGACCCCTCACTATGAACTAGGGACAATCTCTCGAGCACCTCGCGGTTTCGTGTTTTGCATCCCCAGAATATTTTTCTCGCTCGTCTTCTCGATTTTCGAAATCCCAAAATCTAGGTTCTCCTTACATCAAATCAACAATCCACAATTCGTATGATCCAACGGTCTTTCTTTCTCCTTCGTGAACTCAGGACTTTGTGATTCATGAAGTTGGAGTAATACTCCCCTCTCTTCTCCCGATATTTGAACTCGCGAATTTCTTGGGACCATATCTACTGCCCACACCTTTCATCCGATCAACGGCTATGATCGTTTCGCAAACTTGGGTTTCGCAATTTTGCTTACCCTGTGCACTTCCAAGGGTTAAAGCTCGTGCATTTATCTCTAGATCCAACGACTGTTGGTCCACATGCTCAGATGTAACGGTCTATATCTGACCTTTTCCTCGTGCTTCCTCTAGTTACTTGGTGTTAATCTAACGGTCAAAATTCCCTCCACAATCGATCTAACGGTTGTTTATGCTCCTCCTCCTGAGCTTTGATTCGTCTGACTCAGGACATTTCTAAGTCTTCAAAGATCTTTACCTTTGAAGTTCTTGTGAGTCCATATCTCGAGCTTTGACTACACTTCGGAAAAACGTTGTCCCTCCTGAGCTTGGTCTCATGAAGACTTTGACTTCCCATGCACTCCTTGCATTAAGGGATTTCGATAACTCATATCCAAAGGGTTTCTCGAAGATAAATTCCTCTCGCCCTCTTGGCATTCTCCTTTTTGCTATGTGCACACTTTGCACTAGATTCTTACGGAGGTTTGAGATCCTACGGCCGATTGTGCATGCCTTGCACCCGTCTCTTTTCACTCCTTGCAAAAGGAAAGTTTTGTGCTATCTCTTATAAGCTTTGGAATCAAAATAGGTCTCGTTAATGCACTACTTGCATTTTGTGTGCACACCTTCCACTACTCAACAGAAGAGAAACAATTGAAACTTATCCTAACATTAACAATTCCATCTACTCATAACGAAATTCATTCATGAAAACACAATAGCAGAGAATTGCAAACAATGACCACACCATGCATTGGATCAATTTTTCTCTGTTATATTCCAAAACGAAAATGGTTACAATTGTAAATGAAAACAAAAATTGAAAAAAGAAAACTCCTACTAACTTGCAACTAAGTTCCTTCTAACATCTTTCTAGCCCCATTTGGGCGTACCAAAAACTTCTATTTATCTCAGAGGGATCTTAGGGTTCCCTCTGACTACTTGTCTACATCAAAACTTATCCTAATGGCTATCCTAGTGCAATCACCTTACAGAGTTGGAGTGGAAACTCCCACTTCACTCGTGATCGCTCAAGCGTGCCTCAAAATATTTTTTCAGCGCTGAGTTAAGGCGGACTTCAAAATATCTGTCATGACTGTCAGCGTTGGGATCCTGTACAAATTCCCAGACGTTGATAGGTCTTGCTCGGCGTGCTTGCCAACGATGATGCTGCATCATACTCCCCTTGACAAAAATTCGGACTCCTTTCCAAGAGCTCATGTATTGACTTTCCACACTTCTGAATGTCAGCTTCATTTTCCCAACCGACATCTTTTATTGGGTATCCCTTCCACTTGACTAGATATTCAAAATAGGTCTTCTTTCTGGTATTCTTGTCAATCCTCTGATCAACAATATTATCCATCTATGGTTTTTCTTCGACGGGCATTTTTTTCTCCCACTGAATCTTCTCTTGATCTTCTAATCCCTCTGTGTCATATTTCTTATAAGGGTACATGTCTGAAACATTGAATATGGGCAATATGCCAATATCATCTGGCAACTCAATCTCATAGGTGTTTTCACCAAACTTCCTAAAGATCTTACATGGCCCTATATTCTTCATCTTTAACTTGTTGTATGTTCCCCTAGGGAACCTTTCTTTCTTGATATGTGTCAGAACCTGATCTCCTACTTCAAATTGAAGTTCTCTGCGATGTTGATAAGCTCTGTGTTTTTACTCCTGGCTAGAACTCTTCAATTGTCCTTTGATCTGGCTATGGAGCCTCTGCATTTTTGCACAAAATATTCTACTCCAGCACTCATGATCTCACTCTGTTCCAAGTCTCTCAACTCAAATACTCCCCTAGGTTTCATTCCATACAATATCTAGAATGGGCTCTTTCCAATGCTTATGTTTGGTGAGTCATTGTATGCAAATTATGCTTGTGGTGGAATCTGATCCCACTGATTATGGTGGTCAGTGACCAAACTCCTTAACAAGTTTCCCAAACTTATGCTTACCACCTCAGTATGCCCATCTTTCTGAGGGTGATAAGTTGAGCTGAAGGAAAAAACTGTCCCCAACTTCTTCCACAGTGTTCTCCAAAAGTGACCAACAAATATTGTGCCTCTATCCGAGACAATGCTTCTAGGTAGGCCATGAAGTCTCACTACTTCCTTGAAAAAATGATTTGAACACGTGTCGCATCACTGATCTTCTGGCATGGGATAAAGTGTTCCATATTTGAAAATCTATCCACCACTACAAATATGGAATCGCATCCTCTTTGCGTTCTTAGCAGTCCCAACACAAAATCCATGCTTATTGCATCCTAAGGCCTCTCTGGTATTTGTAATGGTTGATACAATCCATTGTTCTGTCTTTTTCCTTTTGCATGTTGGCAGATTCTACATTTGTTCACAAACTTGATCACTCTTGTTCTCATATATGGCCAATAGTATGAACTGCTCAACTGTGCAAATGTTTTATCATGGCAGAAATGTCCAGCCAATCCTCCACTATGCTTTTCCTTCAAAATTTTATCTCTCGTTGAGTATTTTGGTATGCACAACTGATTTCCCTTGAATCATATACTATGTCCACTGGCTTATGTCTCTCATCACAGGATTTTCACATGATTCATATGCTTCCTTGAAATCTGCATCATCACAATACATGTCCTTAAGGTGTTCAAACCCCAAGGTCTTCACTTGGAATTCCTGTAGAATCAAACATCTCCTGCTTAACGCATCCGCAACTTTGTTAGCATTCCCAGCAATATGTTTTATGACAAAAGTAAAATTCTTCATAAACTCAACCCATTTTGTATGCCTCTGATTCAATTTTTCCTGATTGGTTATGAATTGTAAAGCCCGGTTATCGCTATACAAAACAAATTCATGTGGAACAAGGTAATGTCTCCACTTCTTCAAGGCTTGAATTATGGCATAAAACTCCTTATCATATGTGGAGTATTTTCTCTTGGTCTCATTCAGCTTCTCACCGAAATATTCAACAGGTCTATTATCCTGGCTCAAAACCGCTCCAATTGCAACTCCACTCGCATCACATCTCACCTGAAATGTCTTTTTAAAATTTAGCAAGACATGAATTGGTCGCTCTGTTATTTTCTCCTTCAGTATATTGAAGTTCTTCTTGACCTCTTTTATCCATTTAAAATACTTGTGCTTCTTCTTCACTATATCCATCATTGATGCACAAATTCCACTGAAGTCTCTGATGAACTTCCTATAGAAACTGGCTAATCCATGGAAGCTCCTTACCACAAACATACTCCTTGGTGATGACCATTCTTTGATTGCTTTCACCTTCTTTGGATCCATATTTAGTTCATTTGAATAGATCACAAAACTCAATTAAATGAGCTATGTCTTCATAAAAGAGGACTTCTTCAGATTAATCAACAGCTTCTCCTGTTGTAGTGTCCTCATTACTAGTGACAGGTGTCTCAAATGCTCCTCTTTAGTTCTACTAAAGATCAGTATATCATCTAGATACACAACCACAAACTTGCCAATGAAATCTTTCAGTATCTCATTCATCATCCTCATAAAAGTACTCGGGGCATTTGTTAATCCAAATGGCATAACAAGCCACTCATACAAACCTTCATTTGTATTAAAGGTTGTTTTCCACTCATCACCTTCTCTCATTCTAATATGGTGATATCCACTTTTCAAATCTATTTTGGAAAAGAGATTTTCTCCACTTAAACAGTCCATTAAATCATCCATTCTTGGTAAAGGAAATCTATACCTGATGGTGATCTTGTTAATGGCTCTTGAGTTTGTACACATTCTCCATCCTCCATCCTTCTTTGGACTCAACATAGTTGGTACTGCGCATGGACTCAATATTTCCTTGACCAAACCCTTGTCTAACAATTCCTGGACTTGGTTCTTCACTTCTTCATTCTCTCGAGGTGTCAATCTGTATGTTGTTTTGTTTGGCAAACTTGCTCCTAGTATCAAGTCAATATGGTGACTGATACTTCTAATGGGTGGCAATGAGTTATGCATCTCATCCACCACTATGTCAGCAAAATTATCCAACAATTTATGAACTTCTTCAGGAAAATCCTCCATCGAGGTACTTGTAAGGATAACTCTAGGTTTACTCACCATAGAAAACTATATCTCTTGTTCCTTCTTGATTTCTCTCAGGAGTTCCTTCCCACTCATGAGAAGTATGCCTGTGTCGCCTTCCTCTTTCGCTTTCTTCTCCTCTATTGGAAGAAACATGTGTGTTTTACCATTCTTCTCCAAGGTGTATGTATTTTTCCTCCCATCATGAATTACATTCCTGTCAAACTGCCATGGTCTCCCCAGCAAAATATGGCATACATCCATGGGAATTACATCACATAGAATTTCATATCTATATCCTCCTATCTTAAATTCAACCAAGCATTGTTTAGTAATCATTGCGTGGTGTCATTTCTGCATCCATAAGACTGTGTATGGTTCTGGGTGTGCAGTCGTCTCCATCTCCAATATCTCCACCATCTCCATGGATACTAAGTTATCAGTGCTCCCACTGTCAATTATCACCTTGCATAATCTGCCTTTAGTCTTGCAAGTTGTTCTGAAGAGATTGTTCCTCTGCACTAGCTTCTCAACTTCTGCCTTTGGTTTTAATAGAACCTTCCTCAACATCAGGGATCTTCCACCCTTTGCTCCTTCTGCTTCAACATCTCTTCTATGTGCTTCTGAAATGTGAGCTTCACCTCCTCCTTATTTATTTTTCTCGGGACATTCCAAAGACATGTGCCATGTCTTTCCCCAGGCATAGCATCTTACTTCTCCTCCTCCTCTTCTTCCTCTTCCTCTAGAAGAACTTCATCCACCACCCTATCTTTATCAGGAACTTCTTCCTCTTTCTGAGTGACTGTGTGGTTTCTCGGGCTCGTATTTAGACTTATGTGCCCTGTCATGAGTAACTCCCTGACCTTTGTTTGGGACTGGGCCTTTACCTCTTCCTCGTTGGTTTTGTTTTCTGGCCAACTTCTCCTCTACCTTCAGTGTAAACTGATAAGCATCCTCCATTGTCCTTACTTACATCATGTTGATATCATCCTCGATTTCATATCTCAGGCCATTTATATATCTTGCAACTTTTTCTTCATCTCTCTCCCTTTGTCGAGTTCTGATGTTCAGCCTATATAAATCCTCCATGTACTCCTTAACTGTCATCCCCTTCTATCTCAGGTTCTGCAACTTCCTGAACGGATTGATATGATAATCTTTGGGCATGAATTTATCTTTTAACTTGTTTGTCATTATGTCCCAATTATTTATCTTATGTTTTCCCTTGCTTCTCCTCTCAACCTGTAGTTCATCCCAACACAGTGTTGCGTGTCATTTTAGTCTGGTGACAGCTTGTTTCACCCTTTTCTCTTCATCGACGTCTTCATATTTGAAATTTTTGTCCATGGATATTATCCAATCCAAAAGCTCTTCAGCATATAAATTTCCTTCATATATTGGGACCTCTATCTTGGTTCGTCCTCCCAATATAACAACTACTCTCAGCAAGCGTTCCTCGGCAACATCCTCTCCTGCAACTTCTTCGACTTATGTCGCTTCACTCTTTGCATCGTTGATGTCTCCAGCATCAGGTGCTTGCCTCTGCACTGCCTCCACCGCCTCTAATATTACACTAACTTCTCGTATCTCCCTTTCTACATCTCTATTGGCCAAAGGTGGATCCCCTCATCTCCTTGGTGGCAATTTGTTGACTGTATGTCACACACAAAGTACAAATTTGATTTCTTTTGTCTCTTCTCCTTTGCCTGTTGTCTGCAAGAAAAACTTTTGCTCTGATACCACTTGATGCAGACCCCCCTTCTCTCATAAGGGTTGTGTGACCTCCCGATCTAGGATCGATCAAGAAACTGAGTCAAATTGACTCCTTGGGTCTCTGCTAGACTCCAAACCCACTTACACAGATCTTTTCTCCAAATGGGAAAGTCGTCTGAGACCCATGGGTTCTCTCCTCAACATTGTCCAACTTCCACTCAAACCAAGCGCTTATATCTTCCCACACTGAACGCCTTCACTTCCATGACCACGTCTGTGACCACCCGCCTGACCAATAGGTGCTTCATGACTTCACGTGTCGGGTGTTTTCACCTGCGCCAACCCCGATTCTTCGACTCCTGAAATCCCGAAGTGGGGCCTGCCTAGCGCGTGCTAGCTCCTCCCGTAACCTTCGACGATGTGACCCCTTACTATGACCTGGGGCCAATATCTCAAGTGCTTCCCGGTTTCGTGTTTTGCATCCCCGAAATATTTTTCTCGCTCGTCTCCCCAATTTTCGAAATCCCGAAATCTGGGTTCTCCTTACGTCAGATCAACAATCCACAATCTGTGTGATCCGATGGTATTTCTTTCTCCTTCGTGAACTCGGGACTTTGCGGTTCGCGAAGTTGGAGGACTAATCCCCTCTCTTCTCCCGATATCTAAACTCGTGAATTTCTTGGGACCAGAGCTATGGCCCACACCTTTCCTCTGATCAACGACTATGATCGTTTCACGAACTTGGGTTTTGCGATTTTGCTTACCATGTGCACTTCCAAGGGTTAAAGCTCATGCATTTGTCTCTGGATCCAACAACTGTTGGTCCATGCACTCAAATGTAATGGTCCAGATCTAACCTTCTCCTCGCACTTCCTCTAGTTATTGGGCATTAATCTAACGGTCAGGATTCCCTCCACAACCGATCTAAGAGTTGTTTCTACTCCTCCTCCTGAGCTTTGATTCGTCTAACTCAGAAAATTTCTAAGTATTGAAAGATCTCTACCTTTGAAGTTCCTGTGAGTCCACCTCTCGGACTTTCACTACACTTCAGAAAAAAAATTTCCCTCTACAGTCAGTTCATAGCGCCAGTCTGCAACGCCAATTTTCAAATTCCAATAGCGCGATTCAAGGAAACTATTAGAATTTGTTCATTGTCATAATCTTTGAAAATCATACTAAATGAAAGCGTTGAAGACAATGTAATCTCCCCTGACACCTTTCTAAAGTGCAATGATGAGATATTAGTGCAATGAGGTACTTCTTAGTACGTTGCAAACTTTTAGGTGAGTTGGCAGCAAATAGATCTGACCTCTGAATTGACCTCTAAAGTGTTGGAAAATAACATAATGTAAACTTGTGTACACCTTTGAGACAAGACATATCATTATGATGTTGTTTTTATACCAAGAGTGTGACCCATGTGGACCCTTATTCTCCTCATGATGATAAATAATAACATGACACTAAGGCTCTAAAACAAGACTATGCTTATGGAAAAATCAAATAATTGAGTGATGGCATTAAATATAACCCAAATCCTAAGACTTAAAAACCTTATGACTCAAAACAAGACAAAACCAAAGTGTTTTGACCCCTACACATATTATTTTCTAACATCAACCACACTCAGAATTTGTTGTTATCACTTATCAACATAATTAAACTATCAACAGAGAAAAGACGTAAATTTTCCTACTATGCATGACATTATGGATTTATACAATAATTAAATTAAATACACGGCCTTTAATTTACATTAGATTTAAAGAGGTCGTTCATTTCGGTTTCTATAGCCAAGTCTTGGTGGCAAGTTTCTAATGCATTCATTCCTAGAGTTTGAAATCTTCTCTAATACCACTTTGTAGCACACCCGACCCCTTGAACCATACTTAGGTTGGTGGGATGTCAAATTTTCTTCTTCTTCAACCCAACTCCTTTCTCAGCTCTAATCCCTTTCCTAGAATCTACTCCTCATGAGTGTTCCAACGACTGTATTCATGCTTGAAACCGAGCTCTAGACTGAAAGATATGGCCCTTCAAAGTTTTCTCGGGCCTTTCCTAGATGACATCATATGTTCAACATGGCCTCCACGTGGACCCCTCCACATCACATGTACTAGATGACAGGGTAGGTGTATGTGTGTGTGTGGCGATGATTTTTCATCAAACATGGAATAAACCAAATCTGCAGCCAAGGGAAAAACTCAACGCAGAACTCAAAGTTCTTGAACAATCGGACCCGACCAAGATCAAAGTTCCACTTTCATTTGGGCTTGGGAGATAAACAAATGATAACCAATCAAATTATCCCATTCACAATGCAATCTACACCACTCTCATTGAGCTTCCTGAACCAATCCTCTCGAACAACACTTGTTTCGACGAATCCAATAAACCAAATCTCATCACGATCCAGAGTCCCAATCATTTTAGGCTCCCCAAAACGATCAATATTTAACTAAGTATCCTCTCTGAGAAATCTAACGGTCAAGATTAAATCAATTGGAGGGCCCAAATCCTTTCAGTTTAAAAAGTTGCATGACCTTCACTTCGGTCAAACACACTCGCTAGGAATCACCTCTTCACTCCAACTGGCTTTCTGATCGAACCCTTTTGAATAGAGGTTTTTTGACAAATCTGATAGTGATCGATCCTCTGATCCGATGGTCTAGATTTCAACAGGTTCCCAAACCTATGTGACAGTTAACAACTCGATAATCCTTATACAATATTTCACTCAAATTTTCCCACTGTGAGATTGACGGCTCATATCTCGTCAGTCTGGTATTATGGAAAATCTACGTCTCACGCCTCCATGGACTCTCACCTTCAAAATTTCTCCCATCGAGAACACTAACCACACCAACCACGTGGATCCTTCTGAAAACCCACATTTCCAACTAGCTTAACAGTCAAGGTTCGAGACAAGATCTACAGTCCAGATATTCTCAATCTAGATCATCCATAGATCTACGGCTCATACTCACTTGAGCTTCCACATTCAATATTTCCTCCTTTCAAAGAACACCACCCCCATGGGCCTTGTGGCTCTTCCAAACATACCTCTTTGAATAACTCTTTCCGAGTGCGGGTCTCCAACGAATGGTCGAGATCAATGTTGTATATGTCGTGTCGGGGAAAGTGTCGGCGAGGGTCCGGAAGAGATCATCTCGGCAACATTGGCAGAAAATGTTGGAATATGTCGGCAAGACCTCAAAAAAATACAAAAACAATCATTTTTTTCATTTTTTTTAATTTTTTT
>ML778032.1:821801-834218 GCA_009831015.1 Picea engelmannii
AACACACCATAATGCAAAGGTTAAATAATTATTAATAAGAGATAGATGAATTAGAATGATTGAATCTTCCATTCAAAAACAATAAGAAGAGCCACATTGCATAATGCAAACCCTAGCCTAACTCTAAAAATTAAAAAAAGAAAGTTCAAATCTTCAAACAAATGAAAAAAAAAATGTTTTTGATCATACCTGGAAATCTTGATCTCTTCGCTGGCGCTAATGGAAGCAAAATCATTGGCTTTCTCCTCCTTGGATAGATGCACAATGGTTTTCCTCACACCTCTCTATCTCTCTCACACTTCACAAGTGAAATAATAAAGAAAAAAATCCACCCGCGGCCTTTAAAACCCCTCACGCACTTTAATTTTGCCAAAAAAATGGAGCAGGCCGACACTTTCCATCGACTCACGGGTTATTGGGAAAGTGTCGTGGGTCAATGAATGTGTCACGACACATTCAATATTTTGGAAATGTCACAACATTTTCAAACAAATATTTCTGCAGGGGGGAAATTTCGGCAAATGTCACGACACTTACGTTATATCGCCGACATATTCAACAGTGGTCGAGATTCACCCTTGATGCCAAATCTACGATCTAGAATCCCTCCGACCATTACATAGGAAACAAATGAGTGGAATACTATCCCAACATAGTCTTCGTCGTGACTCAATAGGAAAGCTCAGAGAGAATACCTCCTCCCCAAGTGAATAAACTCTTCACCCCTTATCTGTTTTTAACAGAATTCTCATTCCATGGTTTTTGGGCCACCAAATCCTACACTTGACACTGAGGGAAACTCCCACTGGCAGCCCGAAGACAAAGTTTTATGTCCTATAAATTTTTCGTTTCAAAGCTCAGAGCTTTCACGAGGTCACAAGCCCTCCCCTTGCCAATGTTGATTTCTTTCCAACAAGAACCAACTCGCAACCCTCTTTGATCGAGTCCATGTCCGGGTATTCTCTGTTCCAAATCGACCACAAGTTCATTAGGTAAGTGTTACACATTATTTTGGTCACCCCGGTGATCAACTAACGATATGTGTATGAATGACTTCTCTATTCCCTGAAGCTACTAAAATGAGACTTTCTCCATGAGAAATCGAATCATCTTTCTTTTCTTAAAAAACATATCAAAGGAGATCGTCACACCCTACCAAATGCTTGGGGTGCGACGATGCTTGATCGTCGCATGCTACACCAAATTGGACTGTGGTGTCGCTTCATGCTTCCTATTCTTAGAGTGTGGCGATGCTCAAACAAGGGAAAAAGGTGAAATTCCCAAAAGTTCTAGAAGGGAATCCTCTAGAAGATGAGGTGGCCTCCGATCGGTTTGGATCTTACTCGCTTCTCTGATTTAGTGGGATCATCATAATATCCTCATCCATCCCTTTTTCACCCTATATAAAGAGGGACCTCTCATGAGAAAGGATAGGTTGTCTTATGCATGAAGAATTATGCCGAAGATTTTACTTGTAATAGCTTTGTTTTAGCTTTCCAAGTCAGGTTGTTAATGTTCTTCATCAAAAGCATTGGAGCAAAGGTGTGTGTGTTGAAGCAAAGGGCCATTGGAAGGGACCTTGCAACATAAAGGCATGGGTTGTATTCTCCACTTTCATTCAATATAATGTAGTAATACCTTTATTCCCTATAAAAGTGTCTTCATTTTTATTGTATAACTCCTAGATCTTATGCATGGTTTCATTGGATTATATATATTGGTGTTCTCTCTCCTTATTTGTTTGTGCTTCTAAACAGGTTCAACATCCCACAAATCCAAATATGGAGCAAGGATGATATTAGCGAGCATCAAACGACGTTTAAATGGTATGTCATTTATTCCTCTATGAACAAGTTTACATTACAATGAAATCTAAGGAGAAGCTTGTATTTTTCTCTGTTTTGTTCTAATTTCTTATTGAAGTTAGGGAGATTAGTTTGTGTCCGCACTTACCGATTTGTCCAATAACAAAATTGGAAACCATACTGGGGAACGTCATATTTTGGCTTTTGCTTCATTTTTTTCTTTTAGCTTGCCTACTTTTGGTTAATTTCATTCTATGAGTCTTTGGGTGATCCATATTGACTCCCTGGTTCTCTCCACGTCTCTGGATAGGAGATGATCCTGGAGGCCTGAAAGGCGCCACATCTGCATTGTTGAGAGCACTTGATTTGTCTTAGACACATAACAAAAAAAAATCATAAATTAAAATACCAAAAACAATATATAATAAAAAAGTCATTTTTACCTATCTCTCCCCACTAAGAACCCTCAGGTAGTGCCAAGTCGGGATCGTCATGGAAGTCAGTCCCGACATATGCATAATCCTCAACCATAATCAGTTGACCTCTCAGCCACTTGAAGAAGATGGTACCATACGTTACGGTTGGCACTCCACCATGGCATGCCATCAAGTCCACCCATATCTTCATCTGAGGATCCTGTGGAGCAGGTACACCCCAATCCACATGTTGTAGGCATAGAACTAGGACTCTCTCTAGGAATAAGGATACCAAAATAAATCCATACCTGAATTGTTTCAATTGACTGGTCCTACACTTTGTTAATTGTTTCTTCATGTTTTTTAGAAGACCCTCGCACCAGTTGAAAACTCGGGGCTCCATACACTCGATAGTATACTGAAAATGGCTCTGTAAATCCATGTGAGGATCCGCACTCCCTGCCATACAAGTGATAGTATAGAGAATAGTCTTCAAAGGAAAGTCTTGAACATCCTTTATGGCAATTTTACCACTATGTTTCTCTATACCAGGTATGCAGTGATGTGCTACATAATAATCCATGGGTTCACCACCGCCTCTGCTTCCCGATAGTGACACCTGAGAGCCTCGACGAGATAACCCATTCAATAATTAGATGTCATCAATCTCTAGGGTGAGTGTATGCACCCCGACATGAAATGTTTTCTCATTAACGTCCCACATACAGACTAAGTATTCCAATAGCATCAATTGGTCCCTCATGCCCTGCACTTTGAAAACTTTTAGCAAGCCACAATCCTGGAGTGCCATGATAGTGCCTGGATCATTCCCGGTGAAGTAATATTCCTCCTCATGCTCTCATTCCCTCCATTCGAGCATGATGACCAATGAAAACCTGCCAAACAACGATAAAAGATGATTTAGTTTATCAAATTTTGAAAATTGGAAGTTTTCTTAGCTCTATCTCTCTTTTTAGATTTTGAGTTACGATCGTCGCAGGGGGCCTTTTTCCCACAGTGCGGTGTCATCGCACCCCAGTTATAGAACCCTTGCGGTGATCTAGGATCATCGCAGTTCCCGATAGGGAGCACCTGCGACGATCTCAAAGTGCAATATCCCTTGAAAAATCGCATATAACTCAGAATTTAACCATTAAAATTGAAAAATTTTACCATGAAAAGAGAGAGGGGAGAAAGAATACCTACTTCACGGAAGCGGCTCTAGAAATCGTCCACCAGGCACTCCAGAATTGTCACTTGAAAATCGAAGTAAAAAGAGGGTTTTGGGCACTAGTTTGGTGAAAATGCAAATGAAATGGTAAATGAACTAGTTTTGACCTATTTTATTGACTTTTACCATTTTAATTTTAAATTAAATTTATTTTTAAATATTTTCACCTATGTCATGAGCCTAATGAACTTTACAAAGTGTCAATATTGCAGGTTGAAAGATCTGATGACCGGACTTTTGATATGGATCACCATTTTTTAGTCGTTTTTGCGTGTTTTTATGATGTATATATACTTTTTGGGTTTTTCGGGAAAAACTTCGAGCATGGTCTTTATTCTTTCTCACGCTCATGAAACTATGAGAATGTAATCGAGTAACTTTTTCTCATTTTTTCGGACTCGTAATGGAAAAACAAAAAACGAACCCTATGGAGTCTTCTTGAAGCTCTTTTCAAGCTCCCTAAACATGAAAAGATAGTTGAGTGACCTTGTTCTTTTCACGCTCGTAAAATTATTTGAAGAAAACATCTAATGAGCGGTATAATATCTATTTTTCGGTCTCGTGAAACTAATTTACAAAAAATGACATTTTGGAGTTTTCTTTAAGTATTTTTCAGACTCTCTAAACATGAAAAACCCCCGAGTTTTCTTTCTTTGGACTCATAAAACAAGAATCAAAAGTCTCATATGGGACCGAACCACTCTTTCCTAGGGTTCTTTAAAAATACTCTGAGAGACTCATCCGAAGGATGAGCTTACATTACAATCATATGTTATCCTCCTCAAGCTTGCATAAAAATAAAGAGGTACTCGCCAGAAATGGTGGGGGGAAATTAGGAAATAAATGTATATTTGTATTTGTGTTAGTAGAAGTAAGTCTCTCTTGAACATGACACCCCTCTTCATCATTGTATCAGGGTTGGGAAATCCATTCATCTCTCGTTTGACCATCCACAATTCCATATTTTGGGTCCTCCTTGAGTCAATGTTGCCAAGACAATTGTCGTGTCGTTCATATGTTAAAGAGAAGTTCAACCTAAACAAGCCTTCTATCGAGTCGAACATCTACAATCCTTAAATATTACCATGTCAGTCTTCTCTAAGTCAGTCCTGAATCTCTTTATGCTCTAATCTACTTCAAATCTATTACATATTCATTTTCATTGATGGGGGATATATTAAGGCCCTCTTGTGACGAGTCTTTTCATGTCAACTTCAACTCATTATCCAGGAATTAGACTTAGAAACCATTCAGTACCTTGGGACCTACATGACTCAATGGCAGGTTTCCTCATTTTTAACAGTGGGTTCACATCATTAACCCCTGATTGAAAGATTCCATCGAATGTTCAACTTCAACTCATTAATTCACATTCGTTGGATTGTACTAGAGTACCTTGGGGGTCATTAATATCAATGGTGATTTCTCTCGCACTTGTTAACGGTATCCATTAATGACCGGTAATCAAGTGGTTTCTACCATGTTCAACTTCGACACCTATAATCAAATGGCTAGATTCGTACTTCGAGACAATGGAAATGAAGACCATGGATCTCACCCTATCGTTCTAAGTTTCGATGGAGTATTCATAAGTCTGTATTGACACATAGATCCACTGTGTATATCTCGTGGCTATGTCCAAATTTGAGTTTTTAGACCATAGATCCACAGTGTATTTATCGTGGCTATGTTGAATCATGATGACATGGATCCACAGTGTATGTTTGGTGGTCATGACTCACTTGACACTTATGATTAGATTCACTTGTAACCTGAGTATGGGAATCTCTACCTCAGTAAATGGTATATAATTATGTAGATGCTTGATTGTTTGCAGGTTCCCGATCGATGCACTCTTTGTTCTCGACACACACATTCTACAAAGTATTTCAGTAGTCACAGATTCCAACTTCATACTTTGGGGGGCATTCTGTTACACATTATTTTGGTCACCCCTGTGATCAATTGATGATATGTGTATGACTCACTTATTTGTTCCTTGAAGCTACTAAAATGAGACTTTCTCCATGAGAAATTGAATCATCTTTATTTTCTTAAAAAACATATCAAAGGAGATCGTTGCACCCTACCAAATGTTTAGGGTGCGACGGTGCTTGATCGTCGCATGCTGCACCAAATTGGACTGTGACATCGCCGCAGGTTTCCTATGATTAGGGTGTGACAATGCTCAAACAAGGGAAAAATGTGAAATTCACGAAAGTTCTATAAGGGAATCTTCTAGAATATGAGGTGGCCTCCGATCAGTTTGGATATTACTCGCTTCTCTGATTTAGTGGGATCATCATAATCTCCTTATCCATCCCTTTTTCACACTATATAAAGAGGGACCTCTCATGAGAAAGGCTAGGTTGTCTTATGCATGAAGAATTCTACCGAAGATTGTACTTGTGATAGCTTTGTTTTAGCTTTACAAGTCAAGTTGTGAATGCTCTTCATCAAAAGCATTGGAGCAAAGGTGTGTGTGTTGAAGCAAAGGGCCATTGGAAGGGACCTTGCAATATCAAGGCATGGGTTGTATTCTCCACTTTCATTCAATATAATGTAGTAATACATTTCTTCCCTATAAAAGTGTCTTCATTTTTATTGTATAACTCATTGATCTTATGCATAGTTTCATTGGAATATATATATATTGTTTTTATCTCTCTTTGTTGGTTTGTGCTTCTAAACAGGTTCAACATCCCACAAATCCAAAGATGGAGCAAGGAAGATACTAGTGAGGATCAAACAACCTTTAAATGGTATGTCTTTTATCCCTCTTTGAACTAGTTTACATTACAATGAAATCTAAGGAGAAGCTTGTATTATGCTCTGTTTTGTTCTAATTTATTGTTGAATTTAGGGGGATTAGTTTGTGTCCGCACTTACCTATTTGTCCGATAACAGTAAGCTTCCTATATTCCTAACAGAAAACTTCTTGATTTTCCTTTGTTCCTTCATGCACGCTCATGCTCTCCTACACTCGTGCACACTCTCATGTCTGTCTCTGTGTGTCTCCCCATTTTCTTTGGGGTCCTACGCTTGTTTTCGTCAGAAGCTTCTGAGATCAAGCTCTCAAATTGAAGGGTCACTCTAGTGTACTTATGGGCTAACATTTCAGTCGACCCAGTTGCTTTCCCCTTGTACAGTTCTAAAGGCAGACATAACTGCCCCAACCACCAGGTCAATTCTTCATTAATTATTTATTTTCTGCCAAGGAAGTAAGGCACTTCAACAGATTTTGTCATAAATGAATTTTCAGGTGGGGGTTAACTTCTTTTTGGGAAAACAATTAATCTCCAAATTCCCCCACTTGTTCCCTCCTGTGATATCATGGCCAGTACTTGAGTATTCCCTTCAGTCAACTTGTTGGCAATTTTACTAAACATAAAACACAATTACACTATTCATCAATTATAGTGATTAAGTCATAATCATAATCACTAACTTGGGGAAAAAAGGAGTGTTACAATACCAACGTAGATCCATGTTAAACCCAGATCTATCAAACACCGAGAGGGATCCAATTTCCTAAGGTGCAATTTCATTTTATTTTATTTTTTATTATTTTTTTTTTTAATTAAGCCAACTTTATTTATTATTTCATTCTTATTATTATTATTATTATTAATTAAGTGGATCACATAACACCTCATCAAAATAATGCCTCAACATCTCCCCTATGTTGAGCTATAGAGCACCTCGCTGATCTCAATGCAATAAATAGATAGAACCACTCTCACTTTCTCTTACAACATCTCCACCCTTGATTTTATCTACCTTGTGGTTTGAACAAGGGATTAAGAGTTTTTTGCATTCCTCCTTACATGGAATGAACTACAAAACTATCTCAATTTGTTACTAATCCATGTCAAATTCCTAAAGATGACCATGCAAATCAGCATAAAGCAAATTTGACTTCATTCAACAAGTATCGAAAGCCTTTTTAATCCTTCCTGAAAAATATACAATATTGCTCAGCATCAAAAGCAGTTCAACCATTAAGACATGTGGCAAAGCACCTATATTTATTCGAAAATGAAGCTTGTTTCTGGCTATCAAGTTGTTTCAAGAGGTTACAAAGTGCGATTGATAAATCATACCCGCCAATAACCATACATATTTTTTGTTTGAACTGAATTACTACCAAGATATGATACCATGTTGGTATGTGCAATCAATGGAATGAATCAATTTCAAATATAAATTTCCACGTTGCATCAACTGCAAGATAACACATTATGTTACATCAATGTAACCACGGAGACTCGAAGACTCAAATGCCATTCTTCAAAACAAACAACCATTGCCATAATTCCTAGTCTGACCATCATCCAAACCTTCCTTCAATGGAGGCCAAAACGATTACCATAAACTAACACAATCTTGAATATCGAAAGTTCCAGAAATGAAAAATGACATGTCTACATTCATATTTGTGTCTATTGTGTCTAATGCAAATATCTTCTTACAGTGACAATTGTTGATATATTGTAACTTCGAAGAATATTCTACCTAAGAGGAAATGTTGAATAATATTATTATATTATATTTATTAATTAGACCCTATTGTGCCTTTAGAAAAGTCAGCCCTTTTGTGCCTTGATAGTTAAATGTAAATTAAGAGTGTAAAGTGACACGTCGGCCCAGACCTAATTATAGGTTGTCCAAACCATTATTTATAAGAGAGGTCAGTGCCTCATTTGGACACTCACCAACTAGCTCTGCAGTGTGCAAGTCTTGGAGGAGAAGTTTCTGCAACTGGGGGTGACGTCGAGGGTTTTGGTCTATCTCTTGGTATCTCTTAGTTAAGTGGTGCGCTACTCTTCCTAGTGAAGGAGTAGAGGAGGATCTTTTGTTCGGTTTTTGGTCTATCTATATTGAGGAAGTTTTTTTGGGGTTTTACTCCTCATGAAGGTTTCCTAGGATAATATGTGTGTCTCTATTGTTTCTGTGATTGCCTCTCTTTCAGTGATCTTATTTATGCAGCTAATGTGCTAAATGATTATGATAATAAAGAAGAACCATAACTTCTATGTGTATAAGTAAAAACTTCAACGTGGTATGAGAGCAGGCTTGAAAGAGACCAACTCACGGTTTATAAGAAGTGGCTAGCTTCAGCATACCCTCTCCAAGATTCAGTTTCAATATTGCAGCTACTGCAAAATTAGGGTTTTTGCATAAACCCTAAGTGTGATGTTTTCCTTGTTTGAGGAGGGCGTTGGAGAAAGTAATCACACCTAGGAACTTTCCCTAGGAGGGCGCATCTAGTCCATGGATCAGAATTTTGAAATTTGAAGTTTGAAAAATTAGGGTTTCCTCATAAAACCCTAAGTTGTAGTTGCATTTAAAGTATCAATTGCGGTATCAATTTCATTTGCAGTGTCGGTTCATTCATGTCAGTTGCAGCCCCAGTTGTAGTACCAATTGCAGTGAAAGTTTTTGTGAAGTGTTGGGACTGATTTTTATTGTCCTAGTGCCCCTTAACCTGGCAAATCTCCAACTAAATTTAAGATTACAAGTTGAAGCACCTTTGAAGTTTTAAAGGTTCATTATTGCTTGTCGTTGTTGTCGGATGGTGCCACTACATGTTGATGTTGTCAGAGGTATGTACTTACATATGTTTAAATTGTATTATTATTTTAAGGCTACGTGCAGGAGAAAGGATCTTTTTTCTAAGCAACGGTCATATATCCAGAAGGATCTCAGATCCAGCACATTCAGAGGAACTATGCACCCCAGGTTTGATTACTTTGATATGCCTCTACTTGTTATAGCATTATTGTAATCTTATGAATATCCAGGTTGAATTTTGATCTGTCAAAGTTATCATACTAACCATTGGTCAAAATTAAAGTCAAAGTATTAGATTGATTAAATTTGAGATTATAGAGTTTATTCCCTAACTCAGATTTCTATTAAGATAGCATATTATCTTAGTACAGAGAACAGGGTGAAGGGAATACTTGTCATCTTGAGAGAAGGAGACTCGGAAGAAAATCAACAACACTCATTCTTTAGGACGAGACTCTAGGTTCCAGGTTTGATTGATTAATTTGATCAAGATTGCACATATCAAGTTTGATAACTGTCACATTACAAGTAAACACTATAGTTGTGATAGCAAATCTTTGAAAAGTTTCATTATTGAATATTTGGTAGCATGTGATCACTATTGAGATAAATGTTTTTTGTAATCATTTACTAGATATAACCAACATCTCCTGTAGGAGAAACTTCTTGTTTTCTTTCCAGGTTACCATGGAGGAATGATTGATCACAACACTCGAAGAGTGTTTCTCTCATTCCTTATTATTGTATTTCTTACTTTTTACCCTTGTTTCAGGCAAGTCACAAGTGATATCTCATAAGGAGCTACTGTGACGATCGTCCTGAATATTGCTTTTATTATTATCATAAAGAGTATTATTCTTGTCTATTGTTTCTCTCTTGTTGTTATTGTTTCGGGAAGGTCACAGGTGATAACCCTAAGGGAGATATAGTGACAGTTGCAGGAGGAAACAAATTAGATGAGACATGGAGAAGACTATCCAAGTTGTATACATGATCGTACACATACATGTACCAAAGAAGATGAAGAAGAAGATATTTTGAGATACAGAGTATTTCATATGGAGATTGATTGTAAGGAGCAGAAGGATCCAAAGATGACCGAACATTAGAATAGAACTCACAGTAGACTTGGTCAATGAATAACGAAGCCACCTTGACAAGAAGTAAGATTCGTTCGAAGCCTGACGCATGTTTTCATATTAAGACTTGGTATTCAACACCAAGTATATCCTGCAGAGACTCTGAAGTTTTTGTAGACTCAGAATAAATCAAGGCTCAGAGGGAGCAGAAAACGTTAGTAGAGCCAGAAGGGCCTACCCATAACCATTGCAGTAACCAGGAAGAGATCAATATGGTCTCGTGACACTTTGCAGGATGAAAATCCATATAGCATTGGCGAACCATATCATGAGAAGCAGATGGCTCCATCAGTGGTGAGGCAGAAGGCCCCACCAAATACCAGCTCAGAAGGAGATAGAGTTCAGGGGGAGTCAACCCTCACGATCCAGTAAGGAGGAGGAGCCTCCCCAGGACCATTCATAGAGATGCATAAGCCTGATTTGTGTCCAGAGAATTCTCCCAGCAAGAGGGAGAAGACTATGACGAGATACTTGCTCCAATAATCAGAAAAGTATATAAAGAACTAACATGATTCATTAAAAGAAGCTGACACAGTATGAGATTCAGAGGGAGCAGGTATGACAATCCTTGTATTTGAGATTGAGTTATCTCCAGTGCCAGTTGGTGCAGTACATGAGTCGGGCCATGGAGACATGTCTATAGCAAAAAGAAGAAGAGATACTTTCAGTATCATTTATTGAGCCACTCTCAGTTTCAGATGATGTTGTTGTCATGATAGAGTAGAGGATCTACTCTCAGAATGCAGCAGTTACAGTGGGAATGGAGCTATCATTCGCAACTTCAAAAATAGCAGTTGCAGGTGCAGATTCACGGTTCCATAAGGAACAGTTGCAGAAAAAGTAGAGGACATACTCTCAAGCAGTGAGAGAGATAGTGCTTTGCAGAAAGCACATAGAACCAACACATGATTATGCAGACTGAGTTGTAGCTGAGCAAGTGTACTAGGTTGGTACAATGTGATGTGAAAATTTGGTTTCGAAGTACAGGACAGGGAGACTCATGTATGCAAGTTGAAGCAAGCTCCAAGAGCTTGGTATGGTAGGATTGATCATTTTCTGATGAGCTTGGGATTTACCAAGAGTAACGTTGATCCCAAAGTTTACTTCAAGATTGAGAATGATGGACCAGTTATATTGCTGCTATATGTGGATGACTTATTCTTGACAGATGAAAAAAATCTCATCACAAATTGTAAGAAAAATCTTGTCGTTGAATTTGAAATGAAGGACCTAGGCCCGATGCACTATTTCTTAGGTCTTGAAGTATGGCAGAGCCCAGAGGAGATTTTCATTAATCAAGGAAAGTATGTTGTGGAAATTCTGAAGAGATTTGACATGATGGACCGTAGAGCCATGTCCACTCATATGGAGATGAACACCAGACCAGATATATGCTTTGTTGTGAATACCTTGAGTCAATACCTAGTGGAGCACGGAGATGTTCACCTTGTAGTTGCAAAGCATGTGATGAGATACCTTAAAGGTACATTGGACTATGGTCTCTATTATACTAGAGATTGTGACTTCAGATTGTATGGCTACACTAATTTAGATTGGGTTGGAAGTGCTTCAGATAGAAAAATCACTTCAGGATATTGTTTCAGTTTGGGGTCAGCCATGACTTTGTGTCAAAGCAGGAAGCAATCCAATATTTCTCTCAGTACAAAAGAAGCAGAGTACATTGCAGCATGCTCCACCAGTTGTAAATCCATATGACTTCAGAATTTGTTGACAGGTCTATTTGACCTAGAGATGGATGCTACCGTGATCTTTTGTGATAACCAGAGTTGCATAAATGTGACAAAGAACCCAGTGTTCCACGATAAAACGAAGCACATAGAGATTCAGTAACACTACATTTGTGACATGATGCAGAAGGGAGTTGTAAAGCTCCAATATGTTGGCACAGATGAGCAGGTTGTAGATGTGTTGACTAAGCCATTGTCTCGTGTGAAGTTTGAGTACTTCCGAAACAAGCTTGGTGTAGTCCGAAAGGACCTCTCTCGAAAGGGGGAGTGATGTTGATGATACTACTGTAGAAATTCTGAGGTCCTATGAGGCTGTCATCTAAGGTTTGTCCTTGACCTTAGTATGGCTCTAAGTTTCAATTGTATGGTTGTCTTCTTTTGCTATTTTAGGACAGCAAACAGTCATCCCACTTTCTGCTCAATGTTTTATAGGTTAAGTGCTCTTTTAAGGTGCCCTTGCAAGTGTTTTCTTATCTCAATGTTAGCACATGCAATATAACTTAA
>ML778032.1:838573-853185 GCA_009831015.1 Picea engelmannii
TATTTCACTTTTGACTTAAAACTCCTAAGTCAAAGTGAAATTAGAATCATAAAGTAAAGTATGAGGGTAATAGTCTTCCCCCTTTGTGCTTAGAGACTCATAAGCACATGGGGACCACTTTCCAAGGTATTCAAATCTCAACAACTATGGTATACTGACTAGCAGTGGGTAGCTCAGTTAGGATTTTATATCCTAAGTGACTGATCATCCCTGGGAAAATCCCGAAGGTCTGGTAAGGATGGTCTGTCGGAGCACCTCTGCATGTATATGCCAGTTGTGATCAGCAGTGGTAGCTTAGTTAGGATTCTAAATCCTAGGGAATATTATGATTCTTGGGCAAATCCCGAAAGTCCGGTAAGGATTGTCTGTCAGAGTACCACAGATGTTTTTGATGCACCTGTCTCATTATGTTTCCATTGATGTTGCTGTTCCAGCTTTTTGTTGTTGATGTTTTTGTTCCGGCTTCATGTTGTTCATGTTGATGTTCCAACGTCATAATGTTGATGTTGATGTTGTTGTTCCAACTTCGTGTTGTTGATATTGATGTTCCAGCTTTGTGTTGTTGATGTTGATATTTCATCTTCATGTTTTTAATGATGTTGATGTTCCAGCTTCATGTTGTAGATGATGATGATGTTACTCCAGCTCTGTGTTGCAGATGATGATGATGTTTAGTTTCTACTGATGTTAATGATGAGAAAAACTTCTGATGACCTATAGATATGACCGACAGTGTTCTCGATGTTGATGGTAATGTCCCCTCCTCTTGGTGATGTATTCATTACAATCAGTTGTTATTGATGTTGTCAGTAGAATACTCTTCTTGTTAAAGGGGAGAGTTGAAATATTATAACTTCTAAGAATATTCTACCTAAGAGAGAATGTTGAATAATATTATTATATTACATTTATTAATTAGGACCTATTGTGCCTTGACAGTTAAATATAAATTAAGAGGGTAAAGTGACACGTCGACCCAGACCTAATTATAGGCTAGCCAAACCACTATTTATAAGAGAGGTCAGTGCCTCGAAGACTCAAATACCATTCTTCAAAACAAATAACCATTGCCATAATTCCTAGTCTGACCATCATCCAAACATTCCTTCAATGGAGGCAAAAATGAGTAGCATAAACTAACACAATCTCATTATGTTTCCATTGATGTTGTTGTTCCAGCTTTGTGTTGTTGATGTTTTTGTTCCGGCATCATGTTGTTCATGTTGATGTTCTAGCGTCATAATGTTGATGTTGATGTTGTTGTTCCAACTTCGTGTTGTTGATATTGATGTTCCAGCTTTGTGTTGTTGATGTTGATATTTCATCTTCACGTTCTTAATGATGTTGATGTTCTAGCTTCATGTTGTGGATGATGATGATGTTACTCCAGCTCTGCATTGCAGATGATGATGATGTTCAGTTTCTACTGATGTTAATGATGAGAAAAACTTCTGATGACCTATAGATATGACCGACAGTGCTCTCGATGTTGATGGTAATGTCCCCTCCTCTTGGTGATGTATTCATTACAGTCAGTTGTTATTGATGTTCTCAGTAGAATACTCTTCTTGTTAAAGGGAAGAGTTGAAATATTATAACTTCTAAGAATATTCTACCTAAGAGAGAATGTTGAATAATATTATTATATTACATTTATTAATTAGGACATATTGTGCCTTGACAGTTAAATATAAATTAAGAGGGTAAAGTGACACGTCGACCCAGACCTAATTATAGGCTAGCCAAACCACTATTTATAAGAGAGGCCAGTGCCTCGAAGACTCAAATACCATTCTTCAAAACAAATAACCATTGTCATAATTCCTAGTCTGACCATCATCCAAACCTTCCTTCAATGGAGGCAAAAATGATTAGCATAAACTAACACAATCTCGAATATCAAAAGTTCCAGAAATGAAAAAAGACATGTCTACATTCATATTTGTGTATGTTGTGTCTAATGCAGATATCTTCTTACAGTGACAACATCACTCCATGGTCTTATATTTCAATAACAAGTACTTAGCACCAATGACAACAATTCCATATCAATATCATATGTAGCTCATAAAAAACTATTGGGATGAAAATTGGAAGTATTGTTGTGTTCCAGAAGTTCCTATAACCAAGGAGCTCAACAAATATCAAGAGCCGATACAACATCTGAAGATGAAACAATGAAAGTAAAGGCCCTCAAAACTACTTCCATGCCTTTCAATAACAAGGACATGCTACATTTATTTGAATTTAGTATTCTTTTGTGTTTGGTTGAATCTCCACATTTGCACCCTTATTGTGTATATTTTAAGTGGAAGTGATTTCCATATTTGGAAAACTAAGTTAAGACGATTTACACCATTTAAGGATGCACCATATGTTATTTGTGGCCAGGTGCCTTTTATATATTGGAAAGGTACGCCACATTTGGAGAAAAGAGTGATCACTTAGAAGTGTTCTACCTTGGATTAATGTCAAAATGAAAAATAAATGTCTTTGAGAATTACTCATATACATCAATCCATGTCCATCGAGCAGAATTTAGCAACAATATAATTCCCAAGGAACTTTAGACACAACGGACAAATGTAGGTTGGAGAACAAGGAGAAAAAGGTGAAGAAAAACTATGTCCCCAACTCGGTTTCAATCACACCTTATCACTCTCATAGTTTAATGCCCAACCCACATGATATAATTTCATCACATAACATAAATTAAATTCTGGAAATGAAATTTATGAAATTGAAACACATGAGACAATCTTTTGTGACTGGATATTAAATGCAGAAATAACCCAACAATAAATGAACACAGTACACAAGAAATTTTGGTCCAAAAATGACCGAGGAAAAATCGTCAGGGTGGGGGAAACCTGTTCTTCAAAGAGGGGAGCTTCTTTTATTAATTATCAAGCATCGGAAATTACATTTACAACAAGAAATTAAATAACCAGCGAAGACAACTTATCTCTCTTCTTCCCCAAGACAAAAACCTCCTTGGAAATCATGCCAATATTTCACCTCGATTTCTGAGCCAACATACTCAGAAATTTCGTACGTTGTACAGATAGCAGAACCCCTTAGACTGTACGGCACCTTGATTTATGCCCACGTTGTACAGAAAAGTACGACCATACGGATGCCCTTGTTGTTGTACTCTCTCCTCGAAATCTGTGATGTTCTCGATTTCTGTGCTATGTAACCCATATTGTACTACTAGTTAATGGTTGCATTTAATGTTGGTTAGTACTTCGATTTTTGTGCCCACATATGCTTGGAAAATTGTGCATATATTTTATGGAAATGATCATCTTCCAGCCTAATTTTTCCTTTTCTCTCTCTTCAATGAATGTGCAAAATTTCTCTCAATGGACTCGTGAGAGACATTTAATGGCATCTTTCCCCTCTTGGCCTTTCAAATTCCCAAAGTGAGTTTTGGATGTCCACATGATCCAATGTCTCATGATGAGTTAGATCAACGGTGGAAATAAAGTGCACATGAAAATCATCTTTTAATATTTCATTCACCCAACTTAAATAAAAGACCCACTTAGCTTTTATTTCCTAAGTCACTTTTCACTTTATGAAATACAAGGGGGGTCACATTTCCCTAGGCAAAGATACCAAGCCTAAGTAAAACCACTTACCTCGGTATAAAAATTTAACACTCCCTCTTACCGAGGAAGGTGTTACTTACCACCCCCATCTTGTCCCTGAAATAAACATGCTTTCCTCTCGGAAGAGACTGTTAGGATGTCCTCCACCTACTCATTTGTACACACATAATCAAGCTTCACAGCCCCTCTCTGAACATGATCACGAATGAAGTGATATTGGATCTCAATGTGTTTGGACTGATCATGAAATAAAGGATTATCCTTGAGTTTTAAACAACTCTGATTGTCGCAATAAATCATTGTAGGCCCCAACTCCTGCCCGAACAAACCTGTCAACAATTTGCGAAGCCAAATTGCCTCACACGAGGCTTGGCTCGCAGCGATATACTCTGCTTCAGCTAAGATCTCAAAGAAACGGACTTTTGCTTTCCGCTAAAGCCACAACACAACAGTCGAACCCAATCCAAAACAACAATTGGATGTGCTCTTCATGTCTGAAGCTTAACTTGCCCAATCTAAATCTGTGAATCCTGCGAGTCTCACTCCATCACCACGAACATAATCCAAACCATAGTCAATAGTGCCCATCAAATACCAAAGCACATGTTTTGCAGTTATCCAGTGTACTCTCCTAGGGTCCACCATAAACTGACTGAGAGTATTAACTGCAAAACAAATATATGGTTATGTGTTGACCAGATACATCAAGGAACCAATGAGATGACGATATAATGTAAGATCCACCAACCTGGAATCAGAAGCATAAAATCTCCTTCCCGTTGGTGGCCATGGGAGTGGACATGGGTTTGCAATCACCCATTTGGAATCTGCTGAGAATGTCAATTGTATATTTTCATTGTCCTAGGAAGATATGTCCCTCTTCCTGCCACACCTCCAACCCCAGAAAGTAATGCATCATCCCAATATCCTTTATGTCAAACTCTGAGGCAAGATCCCTCTTGCAGCCCTCAATAAGTTTCTCTGCACCTATAATGAACAAATCATTTACATAGAGAATAAGCATAAGCATCTCACCATCAACAACGATGTAATACGAATTGGGGTATGCATCACTCTTCATGAACCCCATATGTTGCAAGTAAGCATCAATGTGAGAATACCAAGCTCTGAGAGCTTGCTTCAGACCATACAATGCGTTTTTCAAGCAACAGATATGGGACTCACCACTGTAAGCCTCGAAACCATGTGGTTTCTCAACATAAATCTCCTCCTGAATGATGCCATGGAGAAAGGCGGTTTTGACATCCATTTGGTGGATCTTCCACCCCATGATGCAGGAGAATCGCTCTACCTCAGCACGTGTCAGTTGATTAGCATGAGTGGTGTGCATTCAAGGAAGGGAGAGGCACCGCCCTCTCATTTTTCCTTCGAAAATATGAAGCGTGATGAAGGAAATTAATGTTGACAGGTTGGAAGAGCCAAAATTGTGCCTTCGCACAAACTGGAGATAAGGTCGCCATTAAGTGGTTGACGGTAGAAGGGATCTGCATCCGATTCGGATCAGATTTTCATCATTGTAATTCACCCATTAGATAGGCATTTTGAAAGGTGATTAGACACCTCTAGCTTAGCTTGGAGGGAAGCTCATCGAGCCCCTCTTGTATAAACTCTTGTATTATTGCCAGTAGAGTAGGCATCGGGTGTAGGAGATAGATAGTTGAGGGAGATTCGAGAGTCGGTTGTAGTCCGGACTCATATGTTGTAATGGACATTCCACCATTAATAGAAAGTAACAGTTTTTTTTGTTTATCAATTTCTGTGTAATGGACGTTTTGTTATGAATGTCATTCGTATGCATTTGAGTTGTAGATGTATGTTAGAAATCGTCTGCAGGGATATAGATATAATATTCTATCTATGAGTGTGTTGGATTAAGTCTGGTTCTCAAGGCTAAGTGCAAGGAGTGCGCGACAGAGAGTTGAGACTTTGTGAGCCGACGCAAGGAGTGTGTATCTGAACTCAGTCGAGTCAGAAGAGAAGTTGTCAGGAGAGAACACCGGGATAATTCACAGACTCGAGAGGAAATTTCAAGGTGGTTGGGTACCTTGGAAAGAAAGACTGTGTAGGAGGAAACACAGCGCAGAGTTACTGAATACTCTGTAACACTCTGCCAGGAGGGCATAGAGAAAGTACGAGAGTGTACTCAAGCGACACATTCTGAAGTGTTGGAATCCTTAAGAGAATCCCAGGGTTGTTAAACACTCTGAGGAAGGAAGGCTTTGCAAGAGTGCATCGACAAAGGAAAGGAGATGCCTTAAGACTTCCAGACAGGCTAAGGGAGAAGTTGTCAAAAGGCCTAGCCAAGCGCAAGGAGTGCGCCAAAGATACTGTAAGTTCACCTTACAAGCTCAGGAGGAAGGGCATTAATTTGCCAGGAGGGCACGAGAAAATACACTGAAGGACGCAGAGGAACTAGAAACCGTGGAGGTTTTCAATCTGAGCAAAGTCATAGAAGAATTTGCACAAAACTCTGCAAGGAGTGCAGAAGAAGATCGAGAACAGTCGAACTCTCGAGAAGAAATTGTGCTAAGTGTGCAAGAAGGTCGGGGACTTACCGAAGTCTCGGAGACAATGAAATCGTCCATCGTCGAGAAGAGACAGGTGGCAGAATATCGGGAGATCCGGGAGTTGGAGCTCCAGGACGTTTTCCAAGAGAAAACAAAGATCTTTGTGAAGTCACGAAGAGCGGTTTGAATCTAGACCGTTGGATCTGGAGGGGACACGTGGAAGCAGTCTGTTGATCCTGAGGAACGGCATTTCGTGAGACATCAGAGAAGGATATCGAGAGACTCCCGAAGACCGGAGTATGAAGAGATCGTAGTTGTCGATCGGAAGGAGGGACGAGGACCATTGATCCTCGCGCGTTTTAGTTCATCAATTCAGAGTTCGGGAATGTAAGAGTTGGTTGTCGTGGGAAGAGTCGAAGCCCAAAGAACTTTGTGTAGTTGAGCCCCGGGACACAGCCCGAGGTCACGTAATAGAAAGGGACTGGCACGGAGAGAAGTGTCGCCGCCAACTTTCTTCAAAGGGCCAAGAAGAGAGCCACAGGATTGAGAGACCTGCACTTTGAGGGAAGAGAGACCTGTGGTAGAATTTGTTGGGTTCCAGCAGGAAATCGAAGAGTCAATCTGACTCTGGAATTTAAAGATCCAAGACCAGGGGGTCGCGTAGCCTCGAAGGAGGAGGGAAGGGGGTCTTCACCAGGAGTGGTATCAGAGCCTGATTTTATTCTCAGGTGTAGTAAAAGAGATAAAGCAGATACTCTTATACCAAGAGTGGTATCAGAGAGGAATTTTTCTCTCAGGCGAGAGGAAGGAGACAGAGTGCAATACTATGTGAAGATTGTTTCCAGGTGTGTAGCAGATGATGAACAGCTAGGAGGGATGCAAGTAAAGCAAGATAATCGTCGTAGGTTATGAGCATCGTCGAGGAGAAGTCTGCCCGCAGAAAAGAAAAGCGGAGATAGACAAGGAGCTCAATGAAATCCGAGTCAAGATGAAGACACTAGCATTCAAGATGCAGCAGGAAGCAAAGGTGCGCTGGAGGTACGAGTGGCCTTTGAAAAGGACAGCTAAGTGGCATGTTCGAATGTTGTTGGCCCAAAGGAAACGACACATGTTGAAGATGTGGTTGAGATATGTCGAAAACCCCAATGGCGAGGGAAAGAGATCTGGAAGGAGTCTCGTAGGTTGTCAGGTGGGCAATGTGGAGAGGCCAGTTGATCTTGTAAACTGCCAGGAGGGCAGAAGAGACATCTCGAATTGACAAGTGGGCAAGGGAGGAGAAATGAGCTTAGTTGAGAGTTCACGTCAGCAGGGGGTGTTGACAGATGGAGAGGAGGAGGAAGAAAGGCCTCATCCATATGACGATTCATGCGGAACTGCAAGCCGCGTGAATGAAGATGATGACAAGCTGGAAAATTTCGTCACAGAGGAGAGGGATCAGAGGTGCATTATGGTCATTGGAGGAGTCGATATATTCCTACCAAGCAGTCGAGGAGAGGCTAGCACAGATGGTGCAGATGCAACGGAAGGACAGCAAGTTGGGACTATCATGAAGGAGGAGGAACAGATATTGAAGTTTGTCCCAACAGAAGACGAATACCTACTTGAGTTACTCACTTAGTGGGAGATGGAGTTAAAGTCATTGGAGGATTGGTTGGACAGTCCAAAACCAGAATGTGGCTTCCATGAGATAGCCATGCCAGAGGAGACATACCAACACGAGTTGCAATTGGAGAACGTTGGAATAGAACCAACCGAAGAACTAACAGGAGTTACTCTGTCAGAAGAAGTTGTTGAACAGTAGTTCAGTGGCAAGACTACGGAATTGGAGTCTGCAACCGAGTGGTCAGTGAGCGTCACAAAGGATGAAAACATCATGGGAGATCAGGACGACCAACCCATGGAGCAGCATGGAGAGTTGCAGTCGAGAAGACTGCACAAGCCGAACCAGCCGATAAAGCAGTTGGAAGAAGCCGTAGAGGAGATACAGATGTTGATGTTGAGGTCAACAAAGGAAGTGGTCAACAAGGAGAAGTTGGACAAAAAGGAACCTGCACAAGCAGCAGGGAAGATGCAGATGCAGCAGCAGGAGCAAAGAGGAGCATAAGGACAGCTCCATGAGAAAGTTTGGGATCCAGGAGGGTTTCAACAGAGCTGGGAAGCTAATGAGCAGGAGCTCATGAATTTTTGTAGACGTGGAGTATGATGCAGGAGCATCGCTCTACCTCAACATGCGCCAGCTGATTAGCACAAGTGGTGCGCATTCAAGGAAGGGAGAGGCGTCGCCCTCTCATTTTGCCTTCGAAAATCTCAAGCGTGATCAAGGAAGTTAATCCTGACAGGTTGGAAGAGCCAAAATTGTGCCTTCGCACAAACTGGAGATAAGGTCGCCATTAAGTGGTTGACGGTAAGAGGGATCTGCATCCCATGCGGATCAAATTTCCATCATTGTAATATGTCCATTAGACAGGTGTTTTGAAAGGTGATTAGATACCTCTAGCTTAGCTTGGAGGGAAGCTCGTCGAGCCCCTGTTGTATAAACTCTTGTATTATTTCCAATAGAGTAGGCATCGGGTGTAGGAGATAGATAGTTGAGGGAGAGTCGAGACTCAGTTGTAGTCCGGACTCATATGTTTTAATGGACATTCCACCATTAATAGAAAGTAACAGTTTTTTCTGTTTATCAATTTCTGTGTAATGGACATTTTGTTATGAATGTCATTCGTATGCATTTGAACTATAGATGTATGTTAGAAATCGTCTGCAGGGATAGAAATATAATCTTCTATCTGTGAGTGTGTCGGATTAAGTCTGGTTCTCAAGGCTAAGTGCAAGGAGTGCGCAATAGAGAGTTGAGACTATGTGAGTCGACGCAAGGAGTGCGTATCTGAACTCAGTCGAGTCAGAAGAGAAGCTGCCAGGAGGGCACACCGGGATAATTCACAGACTCGGGAGGAAATTTCAAGGTGGTTGGGTACCTCGGAAAGAAAGACTGTGTAGGAGGAAACACAGCGCAAAGTTATTGAACACTTTGTAACACTATGCCAAGAGGGCATAGAGCAAGTACGAGAGCGTACTCGAGCAACACATTCTGAAGTGTTGGAATCCTTAAGAGAATCCCATGGTTGTTGATCACTTTGAGGAAGGAAGGCTTTGCAAGAGTGCATCGAAAAAGGAAAGGAGATGCCTTAAGACTTACAGACATGCTAAGGGAGAAGTTGTTGAAAGGCCTAGCCAAGTGCAAGGAGTGCGCCAAGGAGACTATAAGTTTAGCTTACAAGCTCAGGAGGAAGGGCGTTAAGTTGCCAGGAGGACACGAGAAAGTCCATTGAAGCACGAAGAGGAACTGAGAACCTTGGAGGTTTTCAAGCCGAGCAAAGTTGCAAAAGAATTTGTTCAGAACTCTGCAAGGAGTGCAGAAGAATATCGAGAATAGTCGAAGTCTCGAGAATAAATTGCGCTAAGTGTGCAAGAAGATCGAGGACTTGCCGAAGTTTTGAAGACAGTGAAATCGTCCATCGTCGGGAAGAGACAGGTGGCAGAAGATCAGGATATCTGAGAGTTCGAGCTCCGAGAGGTTTGCCAAGAGAAAACAAAGATCTTTTCAAAGTCGCTCAGAGCAGTTTGAATCCAGACTGTTGAATCTGGAGGGGACACGTGGAAGCAGTCCGTTGATCTGGAGGAATAGCATTCTGGGAGACATCGAAGAAGGATATCGAGAGACTCCTGAAGACCGCAGTCTGAAGAGATCACAGCCGTCGATCGGAAGGTGGGACAAGGAACATTGATCCTCGCGCGTTTTAGTTCGTCGATTCGGAGTTCGAGAATGTAAGAGTTGGTTGTCGTGGGAAGAGTCGAAGCCCGAAGCCCGAATCACTTTGTGTAGTTGAGCCTCAAGACACAGCCCGAGGTCACGTAATAGAAAGGGCCTGGCAGAGAGAGTGAGTGTCGTCGCCAACTTTCTTCAAAGGGCCAAGAAGAGAGCCGCGGGATTGAGAGACTTGCACTTTGAGGGAAGAGAGACCTGTGGTAGAATTTTTCGAGTCCCAGTAGGGGGCCGAAGAGTCAATCACCCTCAGGGATTTAAAGATCCAAGACTGGGAGGTCGCGTAGCCCTGAAGGAGGAGGAAAAGGGGTCTGCGCCACTCCATCTCTGTTGCAATCGAAATAACAGACCGAATCAAAGTATATCAAGCTACGAGAGCGAAGGTCTCACCGTAATCAACTATATTCTGTAAAAACCCTCTCGCCACAAATCGAGCCTTATACTTTTCAATACTTCCATCACCGGGTTCTTTGAGATATTGATGGCGCTTGTATTATCACAATAGATTGGAATGGGCTTATCATACTCGACATGTATATCTGTCATAATTTGTTTCATCCAAAGAACCTGTGTACAACCTGATGTTATTGCAATATACTCTACCTCGGTTGTAGATAAAGATATTGATAATTGTTTCTTGCTTAGCCATGATACTAAACACTCACCCAAGTAGAACGATGCTCCACTGGTATTTCGTCGATCATCAATACAACCTGCCCAATTTGCATCTGTGTAGGCAATAAGTGATAGATCATTTACTTTTGAATACCATAATCCAAACTCTTTTGTTCCTTTGAGATATTTGAAAATCATCTTCACTGCTAATACATATGATTCATTTGGTGTTGTTTGAAATCGTGTTACTTGTCCAACTATCTGCATTACATCTGGTCTAGATGTTGTCACATATAGTAGGTTGGCAATCATTGACATCTATTGTCTCTGATCTGTAGGCTTTGAATCATCATCTTTGTTCAACTTGCAACTAGTTTGCATGGGAGTGATAATTGGTTTGCAATCTTCCATTCTGAACCTCTTTAGCATTTATCTGATATACTTGGTTTGAGAAATAAAAATTCCTTGGTTGTTTTGACATATCTAAAGTCCCAGAAAGAAGGATAGTTCTCCAAGTAATGACATTTCAAATTCATTTGGCATATCCTTTGCAAATTTCTGGTTTAACCTGTCATCATTACTACCAAAAATAATATCATCAACATAAACTTCAATTAATAAAATATTACCTTAACTTACCTTGATGTAAAGGTTGTTGTCTGCACTTCATTTTATGAACCCTGCCTGTTGCAGATACTTATCCAATCTAGAGTACCATGCTCTATGAGTCTGTTTTAGACCATACAAGGTCTTCTTTAATCTACACACATAATCTATGTTTTCTGACCACTGAAATCATTCTGGTTGTTCAATGTAGACTTCTTCTTCAAGTTTCTCATTCAAAAAAGCTGATTTTACGTCCATTTGTTACATTTTAATATTTTTGGAGCATGCATAAGTTAAAAGTAAACGGATTTCTTCCATTATGGCCACTGGAGCAAATGTCTCTTCAAAGTCGATTCCTTCAACATGTGCATATCCTTTACATACCAATCTAGCTTTGTTCCTTGTAACATGTCCATCTTCATTCAATTTATTCATGAAGACCCACTTTGTTCCGATCACATACTTATTCTTTGGACTTTGAACCAGTTCCTAAGTGTCATTTTTATCTATTTGATCCAATTCTTCATCCATGGCCTTTTTCCAAAATTCATCCTTGTTGGCTTCTTCAAAACAGTTCAGTTCAATTATAGATGAGAGTGCTAGGTGTGTTTGTTCTGGTGAACAGATTCTTCTTCTAGTCTCAACCCCTGCATTTTTGTTTCCAATAATCTGTTTTGAAGGATGATTCTTCTGTACTCATTTACTGGGTGTTTTTGGAGACACTTGCTGAACTTGCTTTTTTGCTTCTGTCGGATTTTCTTTATCTTCATCTTCTACTTCTTTTTCATCTTTTTTTTATTCTTCTAAGGGTTGTTTCATTGATTCGTTTTCTTCTTTCTTTGATTATGGTCTGTGTATTTCATCAATTGTCACGTTGATGTTTTCCACAACTTTGTTCAATCTTAGATTGTAACACTTGTATGATTTCTTTGTACTTGAGTAACCAACAAATACTCCTTTGTCCACGTGAGAGTCGAACTTTCTTATTTTGTCTTCTCTTTTGATATAGCATTTGCTTCCAAAAACTCTGAAGTTATTTGCATCTGTTGGTCTTCCTTTCCATAGTTCGTAAGGAGTTTTGTCAGTGTTGTTTATGAGCATTACTCTGTTTTGAATGTGAACTGTTGTATGCACTCCCTGTGTCTAAAATATATCTGTCAATTTTGAATCCATTAGCATTGTTCGAGCCATTTCATGTACTGTCTTGTTCTTTATTTCAATAACTCCATTATGTTGAGGTGTCCTAGCAATGGAAAATTGTCTTTTTATTCCATAATTGTTGCAGTAGTCCATAAATTCCTTTGAGGTGAATTATCCTCCATTATCAGATCTCAAGCATTTGATTCTTGAATCCATCTCATTTTCAACCATTTCCTTGTAGATCTTTAAGTTTTCAAAAGCTCCTAACTTATTCTTGAGAAAACAAACTGCAGTCATTCTTGTATAATCATCAACTAATAGCATAAAGTATCTCACATTTTAAGCCCTTTGTTGTAGTCGGTCCAACTAGATCAGTATGCACAATTTCCAGTGGTCTTGTCGTTGAATATTTCTTTGATTTGAACCTGGTCTTTGTTTGTTTTCCTTATTGACAATGCTTGCATAAAGTGTTGGTTTTGTGATCTGGGGCATTTCTCTGACTGCTTCTCTTTTGTTGACTTTGACAAGGTTATCAAAATACATGTGACACATTCTTTTGTGTCATAGCCAACTTTCATCTTCCTTTCCTAAACAACATTTTTCATTTCCAATTTCACTTAACACATATATGTTGTTTGAAGTTCTTGCAGCTGTAGCAATCAATTTCCATGAACCTTATCTTCTTATCTTACACTTTTGTGAATCGAAAGTAATTTTGTGACCTTGGTCACACATTTGACTCACACTTAGAAGATTATGTTTCATATCTTCTACCAGTAGAACATTTTCTGTCTTTTCATCCTTGTTCCCAATTCGGATTGTGCATTTCCAATGATTTTGGATGAATCGTCATTTCCGAAGGAGACTGATCCATCTCTTTCCTTTCGTAATGTAAGAAACGTGTCTCTATCACCCGTCATGTGTTTTGAACACTCATTGTCAACATACCAACCGCGTTTCTTCTGCTTAGTTTGTAAAGGAATTGTGCATTATTTATTGCTATGTTGATCTTGCTTTCTTATCCATATCGTTTTCCGAGGTTCATGTCTGTGACTGTTGTTATTTTGTTGAGGTTCTTTAGGAGGGATTGTCATTTTGTAATATTTGGCCACATGTCCAAAATTGTTACATTTGTAACATTCCACTTCAGTACTCAAATATTCAAACATGTTGTAACTTCTTCTTTGTGTTTCACTAAGTCTTCTTGAATAACCCCTTTGTGTATGACTCTGAAAGTTGTTATTGTTCTTGTTGTTAGCTCTGCAATTCACAGCGTTATGTCCAAAATTATTACATGCATAATATAAACCAAAAAGTATAGTTTGATACCTGGGAGTTGAGGATCTTCTAAAGGGAGGTGCTCTTATGAATCTTTCTTCTTCTTGAATCATATCTGTTGGTTGTTGATTCTAAAATCTGACTCTTCTCGGTGGAGGAGTATCCATGTAATCTTCCTTGTATATCCTTCTATCCCCTTTGATTGTTTCTGCATAGCTTTTTGAATATGTTTCTTGTTTTGTTGTTTTGAAGCTTGATCTCTTTTCTGTCTGAGTGTATCCAAGTCTAATCTCGTCAAAATGATATTTTTGACTGCTGATAATGTCATCCAAAACTTTTGAGCTATTCTACATATTTTTCTTTTGAATATCATTTCTTAGTGTGGCAATCTCTGCTTCCAAGTTTCCAATGATCTTGTCTTTTTCTTCTAGTTTTTTTTTTAGTGTTTTTTCAATTCTTTTATCTTCTTCTATTTGAACCTTCAATTTTGTGATCATTTGTTCTAGTTCTCGAGTGTCATTTTTCTTGTCTAGTTCTGCTTGCAGTTTCTTGTTCTTTTTCTCTTCTCTTCTCGATAGTCAACTTTTGCCTCTTCAATTTTTTCTTTGACTTCTTCATATTCTTCTTCGACTTCTTCATATTCTTTTTCGTAGTCTTATTTGTCAAAGTCTTTTACTGCCATGAATAGAACTCTTCCTGTCTCACTATCACTGACTTCATCTTCATCTGATGATGAGTTGTCTTCTTTTGTGCATAAGTTTTTCTTGAAAACTTTATTTGTAGTTTTTTTGTCTTTATATGTGTGTTTGTCTTTTGAGTAACCTTCATCATTTCTATTTTTCTTATGAGGACATTTGTTATCAAAATGATCAATACCATCACAATTAAAACAAATTAAAGAAAGCTTACCTTTATACCTACCGTTGGTTCCCTTGTTCAGTCTTTTAACGAAGTTGGTCACTTCTCCATCATCTTCCGAGACGTCACTACTGCCGCTATATTCTTCTT
>ML778032.1:853260-894682 GCA_009831015.1 Picea engelmannii
GCTGTAATATTTTCATCTTCCTTCATTTTTAGTTGTTCGAACTGACCTCTGTAAGTTTGACGCTTTGTTGCTTTGACCTTTGTATCTTCTTCATAAATATTTCGAAGTTTGTCTCAAATATCTTTAGAGGATTTACAATGTGCAACTTTGGCGAATATTGTATCACTGAGACCATTCAAAAGTGCATTTTTTGTTTTGTAATTATTCTCACCGAGTTTCACTGCTTTGTCATTTGTTGGTAGAACTGTTAGTGCTATCTATCCATCTACAATTGATTGTCAAACTTCAAATCCTTGTGCCTGTATATATGTCTTCATCCTTATGCTCCAAAAAACATACTTTTGTCCATCAAACTATGGTATTTCATTTTTATACAAGTTGGTACTCTTCATGATCTATCTTTCAGTGGTTAAAGTGATTTCTGAAAGAACTCACTCTAATACCAATTGTTGGATTACTGAGAGGGGGGGTGAATCAGTAATAGCATAATTATAATCATTTTTCTTCAAATAATCCAAATTTTATATCAATGTAGAATTATTATTCGATAATGAGCAATAAGAAATGAACAATCACACACATACACAATACACCAGTGTTTTACATGGAAACTCAAATCAAGAAAAAACCACGGAATGTTTTTTCTTATATGTCTTGAAGAATTACATTCATTGGAAGCACCAACTTCCTTTATTTTCCAGCTGCAGCTAGAAAGAGGCTCCAACCCCCTTGTTTATCAAACTACAACTTAAAGGAAGCTCCAACTCCCTAATTTTGTGGCTACAACCAGAAGGAGGCTACAACTCCCTATGTTCTCCAGCTACAACTCCCTATGTTCTCCAGCTACAACCACTTGTCTTTACTCCGTGCAACCGCCCTGAAGTAGAATTAGAATGATGGAACCACTGTCACACTATCACTGTGAGATATACCGCTGTAAACATGTACTAATAAACCTGAACCATGCATCAACATGTACCTCAACCTATAATCAATCAGTATCATAAACAAGTGCATCAACCATGCACCAACCTGTACCAAACAACATATAATCAATCTATAGCATAAACAAGTGCATTCAACCATGTACCAAGTATGTATCAATCATGTGTCAACTACTCATCAACTATGACTCATCAATATGTACCAACATCATCAACTATACATCTCATGTATGTGCCAACTCATCAACTATTTGTCTCAACCATGTACCCAACTTGTACCTCAACCAAAATCCCTCATCAATTTCATCATCCAAATATGATTTGTAACTCTGTAATAGACCTGGTGTATATAATCGCATACATGCAAACCTTCATTAACTTTAAACAACAAGAGACTAGCATTTTCATCAAACTTTTATTTAGTCTCACATGACTAGTTTTGGATTAGTCAACAACCCTAACTTGAAATAATCATAACTTTGTATTTGTAATGAATAAAGATCTGAAACCGATACATAGTGTTCTTCAGTGTGTTTTATGCAATTCCTCCATGTGTCACTACTTGGAACCTCTCAGAAAATGAGTTATAGCAAAAATGACATACATTGCTGAATTTTGGTTTATTCTAGAGAGTGACTATGTAGAGCGTGCCCCGCACAGAATATTTATTGAATAGATCTGAAGTTGTTACACAGCATACTACAGACTGTACTCTAACCAACACATTTGGTCTTACTCAATTTGGATCTGTTATGAAGAAGTTATGACGTTTTTACCTTAAACACATGTTTTAGACTAGTTTCAGGACTAGCCACAAACTCTATTTTCCATGTAGTGTAACTCCAAAAAAACAATGACCCACAAGCTAAATTTTTTATCACAGATACTTGGATATGTGGCTTCAATGGCATAGTAATTTTACGGTCGGAATCATTCTAGAATAAAATTTATTGCAAAAATGGTGAGATGACCTGTAAATAACATACCTTAGAAAGCATCATCAAAAGAATTTATCCTTCCTTGAATTCTGATCTTCTTTTCATTTGGTTACCTCAGACACCTATAGATATTCAATATGCTCAAATGTGATGTAAAATGAGAGAGTCTTGCCTCTTATTTATACTATCCAAGTAGCCTCCTTAAAAACATTTTCTAGGTCACTTTGTCCACTTTCTTTATTTTAGAATTAACCCACTTCTAATTTCTCCATTAAATTTTTTATTTAAATAATTTATTTTGTATTCACTTTTAATTATAGTGCACTCATCATTTCACTTTATTATTTACCTTTAAAATCTCTTAAACCACTTTGACTACTTTGACCTTTCGAGGCTTCTAGATGACATGAGAATCCTCCAACTTTGTAAGGCCATAACTCTCAAACCGTGAAGAGTTATGTGACGTTCCACATACCACTAGAAATGGCATGACATGTACTATCCATATAGAATAATATTACCTGAAAATATATCAAAACTCATACCATTATCCATCAAACAAACTTGGGCCCATTACCTAAACCTGTGTTCTCCAACTTCTCATGGCCATAACTCTCTAACTGTGAGAAGTTATGTGGCGTTCCACATACCACTGGAAATTGCATGACAAGCACTATCCATCTAGGATAGTTTCACTGACAAATTCGTTGGCCTTCATCTCATTATTCCACAAATAATCATGGGTTCTCTAACCATATTTCTAGGATAACTCAATTCGCAAAGCGTCTTCCCGTGAGGGGTTTCAACATAAGGGGACCACTTTGGAGTTCATCCATTTGTACTTATTATCAACCATGACAAGACAACAATGAGTCATCTTTACATCAAACAAACTTGAGTCCATTACCCAAACCTTTGTGCCACTGAACTTTCTTCAAGGGTTGACATCAATGACAACCAACCTTAATCAATATCACAATCGCTACATAACTGCAGAATCTCTCTAGTGGCATGCTCTCCCTAGTGGAATTCCTCAGATTCCCTATTGTCTCAGCTTCTTTCAGGGTGTCCTGAAGCCACATGAGCTTCCTCTTCCCTGAAATAGCCTCCTCAACCTCACCCGAAGAAGGTACCCCTGAAAACTGACTAACTGAGCCCATTGACCCAGTACTCTGAAAACCTGTACCCGTGCCTGTAGAACCTGAAATTCCATGTGAACTAACAACCAGAGGATTGAACTGTGAAGTGCTCGATGCGATGACATGTGCACTGCCTAGTGAGCCAACCTGTACTGTGACCATTGTTGAACCTGTAATCCCCTACACCCAATGCCTCATGTATTAGAACTCTGAGTCCCAACTCCCTACACCTGACCTCCCTGCTGAGAAGTCAAAGGTTGTCTCTCCTCTAACTCAAGTGACCTCCTACAAGCCCTCTCCTCCTCGAACTTCACATCCCTTCGAACAACAACTCTCCTAAGTGCAGGGATGTAAAGTCGATAGGCTTTAGAAGTCTCATTGTAACCCACAAGTAAACCCTTTTCAGTTGTGGGTTCCATCTTTGTCCTCTTCCCTTTGGGAACATGAGAGAAGGTGATACATCCAAAAATCCTAAAATGCTCAACTGGAGGCTTCTGGCCAATGAAAGCCTCCTCAAAAGTCATGTCCCCAACTGCCTTGTGAGGACTCTGATTCTGCAAATAAACTGCAATGTTGCAGGCCTCAACCCACAAGAACAACGGTAATCCCTGGTCATGGATCATCGATCTGGCAGCTCCAACTATCGACATATTCTTCCTCTCTGCAACCCCATTCTGCTCAGGGTTGTAAGGAACTGTCATCTCCTTTTTTATGCCCTCCATAGTACAAAAATCAATAAACTCATTCGAGGCATACTCACCTCCATTGTCAGATCTCAATACTTTAATTTTCTTTCCTATTTGGTTCTCAACAAGAGCCTTAAACTCTGGGAACCGTGCGAAGACCTCATCCTTATGCTTCAAAAAATAAATCCAGGTCTCTTCCTGGAGTGGTCATCAATGAACAATACATAGTACTCATGACTACTCAGTGACGGAGAAGATATCCTACCACTAACATCTGAATGTACCAAGTCAAGGATACATGTAGTCTTGTTATCTCGGCCCGTAAATGGAGCCTTGGTATACTTGCCCAAAGCACACCCCCTGCAAACATCATCATGCTCAATGCTAAACTCTGGGATACATGTAGTGATCTCCCTATCAATCCTCAGAACCCCGTGATGCAGATGCCCCATCCTCCTGTGCCAAAGCTCACATAAATCCATGTTGTTGGTCATGCACACAAATGCCCCTGATGCCTCCCATATCATCCTGTACATGCTCCCGTATCAAACTTCGATAATCTTGGCCTCTAAAATGCTACCACCCTTCGGATAAAGAAATACATGCCCATCTCTGAAAGTCACCACATATCCTTTGTCCTCAATACAAGAAATTGAAACAAGATTTTTCTTAAGGCCTAGAACATACAATACTTCTAGCAACATCGGGGGAGGTAAAGACTGCCTCTGAAAATCCACTATGCCAACCCCAGCAACACACACAGCGCGGTTGTCTCCCAAAACTATGTCTTGATCGTGTGCTCGTTGATTAAGCTCTATAAACTACTCCCAAACACCTGTCATGTGGCAAGAAGTGCCACTGTCTATATACCACAACGTGGGAGATACTGAGCCACCTGATTGCTCTACCATAAAGACAAATTCTTGATCAAATCTCGAAGAGAACTCATCCACCTTCATTGAAGCTGCCATGTTTTGTGCCTTCTTCCTCTTCTCGAGACACGTAACTACATAGTGTCCCATCTTCTGACAACTACAACACTTTACTTTGCTAAGATCCTTCTCCCTCTTTTTCTTTAGTTTTCCCTGTTGCTTACCTGTACATGTGGGCCCTTGAGTCTTAGGCTTCCCCTTCCTCCCTTTGGTTGAAAGAGTCGCATTCTCCTCCTCCTCCCTAACACTTGATGAGTTGCCCTGCAAATAACCTCTTTGGATCTCCTCTTGTATGAAATCGTCCCAAAGCCTATCCCAAGAAGGCATAGTTCTCACGCCACACAATCGCCTGAACAAACATAGCCCATGGTTTTGACACACCACTCAAGGATGTCCGAACAAGATCAGCTTCTCCCACTGCCTCCCCAACTGTTGCCAACTCATTCCTCACTTGTGTGATCTGAGTAAAGTAGGAAGTCACCCCTTCACCCTTGGCCATCCAGATACTTTTCATCTTTTCCTTCAACACCATCTTCTTGTTCTCATTTGTGCTTTGACACATGCGAGTTAAAGCATCCCAGATATGATATGCATGACCTTTACTGCTAACATGTGAAACTACATGGTCTTTTATGGCATCAAGAATGATCATTTTCGCCTTAACATCCTTTTTATTGAAGGTTGTCAATGCTACTGCATCCGTGGGTACCTGAACGGGCTTCGTGGCAGTACTTTCAACAATGTCCCAAAGTTCATTTTCTTGAAAAAGTAAAATTATTCTCGCCTTCCATGGACTGAAATTTCCCGCCCCTTCTAGCCTATCCTCCCACCTCAAACCTGTAGCCATACTGTTGAAGAAAACAAGCCCAAACCACCACTCTTCAAATCTGCCCACAAATATTCACTTCTGTTATAAAATTTATGAGTGTAAACAACACACTTCCCAGTTGTTCCAGTCACCAACGCTCTGATACCATGAAAAAAAACGATGTCCCCAACTCGGTTTCAATCACACCTTATCACTCCCATAGTTTAATGCCCAACCCACATGATATAGTTTCATCACATAACATAAATTAAATTATGGAAATGAAATTTCTAAATTTGAAACACATGAGACAATCTTCTGTGACTGAAAATTAAATGCAGAAATAACCCAGCAATAACTGAACACAGTACAAAAGAAATTTTGGTCCAAAAATGACCTAGGAAAAACCCCCAAGGTGGGGGAAACCTGTTCTTCAGAGAGGGCAACTTCTTTTATTAATTATCAAGCATCGGAAATTTTACATTTACAGCAGAAAATTAAATAACCAGCAGAGGCAACTTATCTCTCTTCTTCCCCAAGACAAAAACCTCCTTGGAAATCGTGCCAATATTTCACCTTGATTTTTGAGCCATCATACTCAGAAATTTTGTACGTTGTACAGAGAGCAGAACCCCTTGCACTGTATGGCACCTCGATTTATGTGCATGTTGTATGGAAAAGTACGACTGTACAGATGCCCTTGTTGTTGTACTCTCCTCGAAATCCATGTTCTCGATTTTTGTGCTATGTAACCCATATATACGGCTGGTTATTGGCTGCATTTAATGTTGGTCAGTACCTCGATTTTTACGCCCACATGCTTGGAAAATCGTGCATCTATTTTCTGGAAATGATCTTCCAGCTTAATTTCTCCTTTGCTCTCTCTTCAACGAATGTGCAAAAGTGCTCTCAATGGACTCATGAGAGACATTTAATGGCCTCTTTCCCCTCTTGGCCTTTCAAATTCCCAAAGTGACTTTTGGATGTCCACATGATCCAATGGCTCACAATGAGTTAGATCAATGGTAGAAATAAAGTGCACATGAAAATCACTTTTTAATTTTTCATTCACCCAACTTAAATAAAAGACCCACTTAGTTTTTATTTCCTAAGTCACTTTTCACTTTATGAAATACAAGGGGGGTCACATTTAAAGTGGTCACATTTCCCTAGGCAAAGAGACCAAGGCTAAAGAAAACCACTTACCTCGGTATAAAAATTTAACAAAAGGATGCCACAGTATAAATGCATCTTCTTATTATTACATTATAGAATGGTGGGAAACTTTAGAGTTGAGCCATTTCTCCAATCAGAGAACAACTTGGTGTATTAGAGTGCAGAGGATGTGAGGGTGACAGACACATGAATCCAACTCTAGAACAACTAAACAAAGACAAAAAGAGTATACTATCAAAAACTTGGCATAAATCTTCACAAATTAAAAACTCAAAAAAATACTAAAATTAATAGACAAATGTCTCAAACTCTGTTAAAATCAGTCAAATTCACCATATAACTTGGTCAAACTCAGCAAGTCCTTAATAGTTTGACCAGGCTTGACCAACAGACTCCGGTAGTTCTGGAGCCACCAAGAGCCCAGTCGGCTCAATCACTTTGCTGCAACTCTAGTCAAGGCTGTTTAGGGTGGACACTCAAAATACATGCCCTCTGTCTTTCAACGTGTAAAACCATGTACATGACCTCTATCTTTCATTGTGTAAAACCATGTACATTCTCTCTTAAGGCATAAAACTATGATCTTGATTTACTACAATACTCTTTTTCGGCTTCATCAACAAACTCTTACGAGGCTCAATCTAGTCATCAAATAATGCCCTTGGATTTACCCATGCACATTTCAGATATTTCTGAGTATCATGTCTTACTCTATTTTGTTCTCTATGTGGAATATAAGGAGATGTCAGTCTAAGTGTTGAAACTCGCTAACTCATTCCCTAATGTCTTTCCCTGTTCCAATAATAAACTTGATTTATCCTTCCAAAACTCAAGGATGAAAGAGAGCAATAAGTATGCCAATCACATATCTGCTGACTTTAAAACCTTGCAGCTTAACACCAGAATAATCCAAATAGATTTTCCTCTGGTCCATTTCCCTCCCATAATCTATCATTATAAAGAAAGAAAAACTCCTAGGCTAACATCGAAATTTTTAATAAAAAGTGAAAACATCCATCCTTGCTTCTATTTTCCTTGTGGTTTGAACAAGGGATTAAGCATTTTTTGCATTCCTCGTTACATGGAATGAACTGCAAAACTATCTCAATTTGTTACTAATCCGTGTCAAATTCCTAAAGATGACCATGCAAATCAGCATAAAGCAAATCTGACTTCATTCAGCAGGTATCGAAAGCCTTTTTCATCCTTCATGAAAAATATACAGTATTGCTCAGCATTAAAAGCAGTTCAACCATTAAGACATGTGGCAAAGCACATATATTTATTAAACAATGAACCTTGTTTCTGGCTATCAAGTTGTTTCAAAAGGTTACAAAGTGTGATTGATAAATCATACCTGCCAATTACCTTACATATTTTATGCTTGAACTGGATTACTACCAAGATATGATACCATGTTGGTATGCGCAATCAATGGCATGAATCAATTTCAAATATAAATTTCCAGGTTGCATCAACTGCAAGATAACACGTTATGTTACATCAATGTAACCACGGAGACTCGAAGACTCAAATACCATTCTTCAAAACAAATAACCATTGCCATAATTCCTAGTCTGACCATCATCCAAACCTTCCTTCAATGGAGGCCAAAATGATTAGCATAAACTAACACAATCTCGAATATCAAAAGTTCCAGAAATGAAAAATGACATGTCTACATTCATATTTGTGTCTGTTGTGTCTAATGCAGATATCTTCTTACAGTGACAATATCACTCCATGGTCTTAGATTTCAATAATAAGTACTTAGCACCAATGACAGCAATTCCATATCAATATCATCTGTAGCTCATAAAATACTATTGGGATGAAAGTTGGAAGTATTGTTGTGTTCCAGAAGTTCCATTAACCAATGAGCTCAACAAATATCAAGAGCCAATAAAACATCTGAAGATGAAACAATGAAAGTAAAGGCCCTCAAAACTACTTTCATGCCTTTCAATAATAAGGCCTATACCGCATAGATCGCCTGAATCTAGGCATTTTCCTGCCAAACCAAGACATGAAATGAGATATGTGAAGAAATTAATCATTTAAATAAGTCAATATCACTATGCCAAATGCAATAATATGCACATTATTTAATGGCAAAACACTCAATTTGCAGGCTCATACCCATAACCATAGGGAGAGTAAAAATAAGGTGGAACATATGGTCGTCGTGGCTGAAATCCAAAATAGGGATTGAACTGTCGTCCACGATACTGCTTCATCCCTGGGACGTTTGTCCTTTTGGTGGTAACCTGCATCCAAGCCACATCTTAGTAATCAAAATTACATAAACCAAAGCTTGGTAACTGGAGTTTGCTTTTGTAGATGCTGGAACAAATCTGTGCATGAGTGAAGGTGCAAGAGCAGCATTTTTGGAAATTGGTTTATTCTTGTACAGGTGGAGCTAATATATTAGCTAGCAAATTGTTTTTATTAAACAATTTGTTGATTAAAAAATACAAGAAAAAAGTCTAACAGAGAAAAAGCAGGGAAGAGCACAGCAGAGCAGAGTCTGGTTTCACGGTTTCAATATGGCAGGAGAGACTCATTTCCCTTTTAGACCACCACTCCTATCTGAAGGCCCTAGTGGGATCACCATCTTTGCCCTCATCAGAAGAGCTCATGCAATACCTGATGGATGAGGCAAAGAATGGAAATGAACCCTAAACAACCTCACAGGGGCTGTCTGGATCGAGATTCTTCCAAACCTGTGATTGAGATTAAACCTATAGAGACAGTAGAAGACCTTTTCAGGCTCAAATCCAGGAGTCTTATCTGCTGCTTCACAAGGGTGTGCCTGTCAGAGAAGACTATAAGGAACTGGAACTCCAATAATTGACACCTCAAATGCGGCTATGATCTATCCCTTAAGTGAAGGGGTCTTTTGTGGTAGTGTTTTCTTCTAAAGAAGAAAAGATGTCATTTTTGAAGGAGGGCGTGGTTTCTAAGTCATGCAAGTCTATATGAAATACTGAGAGACCGGGTTTGACCTGAGTAGAAATTCCATCAAATCCCCCAGTATGGATAAGACTGCCATTCTTACCTCTGGAATTTTGGAATGATTTTGGACTAAAATCTATAGGAGATTGCCTAGGATCATATGTCAGCATCACAAAATTAACAAAGAGAGGAAACTGGCCAACTATGCCAGGATGTGTTAAACTTCAGAGCAAGCCACTTCCAGACAAGTCAAACTAAAAATTGGCACGTAGATGATAGACTGGGGTTAAGAAAACAGCCCCTTACAGTACAGAATCCAGATATTGCAACGAATATGGGCATTTAGAGGCAAGTTCTGCACAAAAACCTAAATCTGGGAGTCGGACATAAGATCAACAGCCTCAATCTGGAAAGCTGGCCAGAAGTGAAAAGAAACCCCCTGCCCAATTCAAAAAGGACTTGACTGCCCAAAGCTCAGATTCAGACACATAATAAATTTTCTGCATTGAGTCAAGAAGATAGAACAGAACCACTGGAGGAAATCAAGGCATCAAATGGACAAGGTGTGGATTCTAACCACTCTGAATTCCGAGTTTCTAATTCTCATGAGGGAAAAGCGCCTGTTAAAGATTTATCAATTAAAGAATCAACCCTACATTGGAACCCTAGATTCCATCTGGTGTCGAACCCCTCCTGCTTTCTGGGGAGAAGGAAGAGAACATCTCTGAAAACACTGAGGGAAACTCTCAACTTTCAAGGCCTAACTGAAAAAACTGAGAAAGTGGACTATCCATCAACCGAGAGCAAAGGTAGAATTATTCCCCCTAGTCCTATTCAAACAGTAATAGACCTCTAAAACTCAGTGTGGGGGAAAGGAGAAAGAAGAAAAACGCAATTAAGCTTTAAGAACAAAGCCATTCAAATATAGCTGATGGATCTCAGAAGCAGCTGGAAGAAATCAGCCAAGCAACCAAGGTATTTATTTAGTTCCTTTCTCTAAACCATAAATGGTTTAGGTTTTTACAATCCTGAAGACAAAAATCTTATCATGGAATAATAGGTATGGGACTGAGAAGCAAATGTCCTACCCCCAAAAGGAAAATTTTGACCGAGAAACCAGAAGAAGTTCTAATTCAAGAATCAGAGTTAACAACAGAAGAAATTACAATGTGAAGAGGGGAGGGAAATTGGCAATCTCCCTTGGATAATTTGAGACTTGAATTCTATGAGGGGCTCTTGAGAAGGGAGGTCATTCTGGAATAATGTAAACAATCTTTGATTGATTTTTGTTCAGGAAAATTCCCTGGTAGACATTAAACCTAAAACAAGGAAGTTCACTTTGGAATAACAGAAAAAGAGGAAAAGCCTTCATTTTGGAGAGGTTAGATAGATTTCTGATTAGTGAATCTTGGTTTCAATCAAATTTTGAAACGGACTTGTTTATCCTAAAGGCAGCTCTCTCGGACCACTGGCTCATCTGCCTGTATCTCCAAAAAGAGTGAAAACTGAAGAACATTCCCTTCAGATTTAAAGCCACGTGGTTCTCACACCCAAAGCTAGAACCAAACATAAGGAAATGATGGTAAGAACTAACCTCTCTTAAATGATCAAGATGTACATTGTGCTCAAAAAACGACAGCATATAAGAACCTTTGGAAATATTTTTATTCAGAAGGAAAAATTGGAAAAGTAAAAGAGAAAATTCAATAAAAAGTTTGGAAAACAAAGACTAGCAGATTTGATAAGATAAGATAATTTTATTAATGTCCAACAAATGACCACAAAAGTAGGTCAATGGAACTGAAAAGGGTATATCTAGTGTCAATACTGAAAGCAACTCCTAGATCAATATTGAAAGCAGAAAAGATAGAGAACTAAGTGTCTAAATAAGAGCTAAGATATAAAAGAACATGCAAGTACAATATAACCTCTCAGCCAAACAGAGGAGAGAATGTCAAGGTCTGTTGGAGTTGCTGTAGCTTGAGCTAGCTGCTGAGGATGAGTGAAAGGACCATTGTACAGGATCCTCATTGGAGTCATCGATAACTGTAAAGGGGCCAATGCACTGGTGGATGATGTCCTCCAAGGAGTGGCCGGCATTGAGAGGAGTTGTCTGTATGATCCTGGGGTAAACGCAAGAGCAAGGAAGCCCAGCACTCCTAACATCCAAGGCCATGAAGCAGAAACTCCTGATAGAAGCCTTGCTGCTCAAGCAGACCTGAGGGGTGGTGCATTGAACCAAGGGAGATCCCGACTCTTTGGCCAGCTAGAACTGGTCTCTCTGCTGAGCTGGTGGTGTATGCCATATGTCCTGGAACAGAGACTCCTAATAGGTCTCGAGGGGGTCATTCGACCTCTGAGGGAAGGTGGTTGAGGTCGACTGGTAACAGGAGGTCACACCAATCTGGAATCTAACAACTCATGAATATCTGCCTACCGCTTGCTGCTCCAAACAGACAAGACAATCCAGAAGTATAAAGTAATCATCCTGAAGACCTCCGGCTAGAACCAAACATGTAAAGACTAGTATCTGTGTTTGAATACTTCCCTCGTGAATAGGGTAAGACATCTATAGTTGGGGTAGAGGAAAAAAATGGAAAGGGAGCTTATTGGGCCCCAAAATAGACAACAGTAACTCCCTCTGATCTCATAGTAGATGGGACACCAGAAAATAAGATGTTGCTGTCTGTATCTCCTATAAGTGACACAACCAGCAAACCCTAACCGGTCGTGGGAGGTGGTGATCAGTCTCAATCCCAAGTCTATGGGAGCCCACCCGAAATTGACCAAGGGGGATCCTAAGGGCATGCATCCAATGTCTATGTGTGTGGGGAGGTCAAACGATAAGACCATCTCTCATCTCAAGAAAATGCTCAACATAGAAGGTCATCATAGGACCAAGCGCCCCCCCTTGTCCCTCGAAGGCACAATCTAGGTGACCTGGATATATTGTCTATAGATGTCCTCTCTGATAGATCAATTCAAATCTTTCTTGGACAGCAGGAGGTGACTTGGCACATCACAGGAGAACCTAAAGATGGGAAGACAGTTTGGACAGATGGCCGTTGAACGAAGTAACCAAGAGACCTCTAACAACCATCATCGAGTGCACCCTATGGGGTCAACCGAGGCAATGGCCTTCAAAGAACAAAATGCTGAGTAGGGATACCTGTCGCACCTAGAGGTCGAGTCCCCAAAAATCCTAACTCTATGAAGGAATGACACCAGTTTGAAGATGGCTTCAAGATGAAGAGGTTGGGCCCCGAACTTTGCCTAACCAATGGGTTGAGAGACATCCTGCATGCATCGAACAATGTGACTAAGAAGGAGGGTTTGGACTCTCTAACTTAGCCTAATCATCCTAAAGCAACCTCAGTCCCTAAATCTCAGAACCATAGAGGACTGTGGGCCTAATGATCATGTCCAAGAGGTGCATTTTGGACGAGATGCCTTGGAAGTGGTTATGGAAGTAGTCTCCCAACCAGTGCAAGGGAGCCATTTCCCTTGTTGAGTCGAGGCTGGAGGACATGCCTCATGCTGAAATAAGGTCCCATGAACTGGACCTCCAAATGTGTGAGTTGTAGTGATCTCAATCTCCTCCCCCTAGAAATAGAAATGGTAATCCGATAGAGCACACTTCGACGCATTGAAGATCATACCCTTGGTTTCACCGATGTTGATCATGAACTATCGAAGCTCACAAGAACTGGACAAAGCGTCAATCTATCTCCGTGGGCCATCAGGAGAGAAGGCCAGAAGGATCGAATCAGCAGAAAAAAGTAGAGGATCTCAAAGGAAGAGAGGAAAATCTCAACAATGAAGTCGATACTATGTACATGACGAAAGAGATATTCTAGAGGCAGAAACCAAAGATTCAGTGGCTGAGAAAGGGAGGCTTAAATAAAGAATTCTTTCATAGATCAACTCAGAAAACGAGTTGGGCTATCAATAAGATCTGCAGAATCTCCAAAGAAGATGGATCCATAATTGAAAGACAGTATATGATTAGGTGTGAGTTGAAGCTTGCTTTAAGATTTAAATCTCTGATATCAGATCCAGGGGCCACACTGAGAACTGATGAAGATTCTTTGTTGTCTTTGATTCTGAAAATCATATCAGAGGACAATCAGAAAATTTTAGCCCCTGTTACTGGAGAGGAGTTACATGAGGATCTTTTCAATGGAGAAAAACAAGGCCCCAGGGCCAGAAGGTTTAGTTACATGAGATTTTTTCCAATGGAGAAAAACAAGGCCCCAGGGCCAGAAGGTTTTCTAACAGACTTCTTCCAAAATGTGACATATAGTCAGTGGAGATCCATTAGAAGTCAGAAGTTGTTGAAGAATCAAGGAAAGCGGATAAAATCTTTAAGGCCCTAAATTCCACCTTTATTGCTATGATCCCAAAAAATCTCTCAGGATTTCAACTCTTGCTGCCCACTTTTTCTGCAACACTGTCATAAGATTATATCAAAGGTAACCACCTCCAAGATTAAACGCACATTATCTTATAGCACCAAATCGGTTTCGTAGTTGGAAGGCAGATTTTGAAGAGTTTGATTTTTGTTTCACAGGAAGCTATCCATTGATTCCATTAAGTGAACCTAAAGAAAGATGGGGCATGTTGCTCAAGCTTGATCTCTTCAAAGCCTACAACAAACTTAACTAGAATCTCCTCCAAAAAATACTCTGGAGTTTTGGTTTGATCAAAGTGCTGTAAGTTGGATCTCTGAATGCTTTTCCACTGCCCACTTTGTGGCTTTACTCAATGTAGAGCCAACAAGATATTCATATTTTAGAGCCTCAAGGACTCGAGCAAGAATGCCCACTCTCTCCCTCTGTTTCCTGGCTGAAGCACTGAGCAGAGCAATTAAAGCAGCCAGCGGGTCAAATTGGATTAAAGGAATCACATTATCATCAGCCTCTGAACCTGTTACTCATCTTCAGTTTGTAGATGACATTCTTATCCTAGGAGCTGCAAGTGTTAGATAAGATCAGATTAATTTTATTAATGTACTACTAAATAACACAATAGTAGGTCGATGGAACCTGGGAGTACAATCATCATTAATAAAATCCAAGTTAATGTCAGAGAAACTAAGTGCATGGATAAAATCATCTCTATCTTTGAGGAAGCTTCAGGCCAGAGTATTAGCACAGAAAAATTTAAAGCTTACTTTCTTAATGTGAATTAGGGCCTGAGGAAAATTATTGACATTCTTGGTTTCAAGGAAGAATACCTACCTACCTGGTACCTTGTTTTTCCCCTAGAAAATAGCCAACACAGTAGGAAGGATTTTAGCAAGATATTGGATAAACTCAATATCATATTGGTGTCGTAGACTAACAAGAATAGCTCATTGGCAGATAGAATGACCTTAATACACTCTATACTCTCTGTTATCCCTATATATCAAAGCTCTAGTCTAAGGGCACCAGCCTTGGTGCTGATGGATATAGAAAGAATTCTCAAGAACTTCTTATGGCAAGGGTCCTCAAATGAAAGGAAAAGGAACCTTCTTGTTGTAAACCTAATCCGTTAGGGTTATGGTATTTTGCATGTATTTTGCATTATTCACTTGAGAAGGATTATGACAAGTCACAAGTGAATAGGAACTATTATCGGGAGTCCAAGAGACCTATTGGAAGATGAATCCAAAGGTCATAGATGAGTCCAAGAGACCTATTGGAAGCTGAATCCAAAGGTCATAGATCATGTATTTATACGTGTATCATATTAATAAAATGTATTCCACACTGATCTACATTTGTGTGCATTCTAACAGTGGTATCAGAGTGCCTATAGTTCTCGAGGCCTGAGTTAAGCAATGGTAGTTGTCCATAGCATCCTAGTTTAACTTCACTAGTCTTCATCGTGCAGAAATGCCTCTGTCTCATTTATTCCCTTGGGTGTTTTCATTCTCCTGCAGAAACGTCTCTCTGCCTTCTGTCTTTCTGCAAGTCAGTCTGTCCATCTGCCTGCATTCTGTTTATTCCCAGATATCAGCAGGGTAGCAGCAGAGATCCAGAATAGCCATGGCCTTTCCTTACTAATGTAACAGGCAGCTAGGAGAAAAATCAGAAAGAATAACCCAAGCATGATGCTTTTCCATCTCCACTTGTCAACTTGTTCTGAAACTGAGAGGACAATAGAAACTATGTCCGTCTTAGCAGTAAAATGCTTAAGTCCAAGGATGCCTTTGAGCTGTTGAAGGGACACAATAGTGGCTACACCTGCCATGAATCCCACTGTAGTTGCGTGGGAAAGGATGTCTATGATGAATCCTAACCTAAATATGCCAAAGGATGCTTGGAAAACACCAGCAAAGAAGGTGGCAGTCGTCGCCAAATGTACATAGAGCTTGGGGTTATGTATCAGCAAGACCTCATGGCTGAGCATTGAAGCAAGAAGAATCGACACAGCGGTGATTGTGCCTACTGCAAGATCCCTTGAGCTCCCCAATATTGCATATATTAGTGGAGGAACAAAGCTCAAATCTTTGTATTTGCAGTCAAAGTCCAATACCCTAAGGTATATTCTTCACTTTTTGGCTCTGTAATTGTATTTCTTAGGTGTTGCAATTATATTTTTACTCTCAGAGCAGCGCAGCAAAAGCTTTCTAAAATTTGTGTATCTGCGAGTGGCCAACACACGATATTGTAGAACTTTTACGTTGACTATGCCTGAGTCTACAAATAAGACAATGGGTTTAATTCTGTCTTCATGCTATAGCACATTTGGATCTGATTATTTCTCCAATTTTCTTGTGAGAGGCTACCTCGCCAATTTGCCATAGAGTAGTGCGGACATAATGAGGATGTTGACTAAAGTGTCTCTGTTGACTACAACTAGAAATCTGCAGTTTGATACTGTTTTGCAATACCAAAATATGCTCTTCAAACTTTGCTCACTCTCCTCTATGTACCATCGAGCGTTTCCAACTCAAAGATGCAGGGAAATCAATCCCAGGATACTTGTCAAGTGATCCATCCTCTAGGGTTCAATTGTTGTGCAAGAACTCAAAGCAGAATGCAAGGCGAACTTCAGAGAAATTGATGACTCAGACCAATGGATTGTATGTCCAAACCCGATAGGGAAGAGGTGATGGAAAGCTTGCATAGCAAACATCAATGTAATGCAGAAGGCTTATGAGAGAGCCTTGACCACAAACACTAGCGTTCAGAAAGCCACTAAAGTGATTTGTACAGCCTGCATATAGCTATACAACCAACAAACCCTCACTTTGCACATGTTAATTTTCTAATCCTAGTGCCTAGATAAATTATCTACTTGTGATTTTCTTGCTGAAAATTAAATTGCAGCTCACAGAATAAAATACACTCACTGGAATAATTAACTGAAATTACAGCGGAAGCAAATGAAACCAATTTCACAAGCACACATACACAACAAATTTTCTGCCCTTCAAAATCAAATTTTCATTAATAATGATTCCAAGCTTACAAGGGCTCCCAAACTGGGAAAATCTGCACACTGAGAAAAGAGACTAAACTACAGCCAAAACCTTGCCGCCCAGCACCTCTGCACAGAATTGTACGACCTGTCAATCGCGTACTCATGCTTGTGCAGTTTGCCCGGCATGTACCCGTGCCCTGGACAATATGTACAGAGTGTACCCACGGCTGTGCATGTTGCTTCACATATCCGTGCCCTGTACAGCCTGTCCAACACGTACACTTGAGCCCTATATGTTTTGTACTACGCATACACCCACGCCCTGTACGTTTCGTACGCCGTGTATGAACTGTAGTTGCGGCTATACCTGTTGCCCAGATCTGCATATACAGACTGCCCAGATCTATCCTTGCTATCAGATCTGTCTGCTACTGCCCACTTGCTCCCTTCTCTTTTGGACTTGAGTAAAAAGTCCTTTGCTTGCTCTCCTTGTGAGTCACTAACTATCAACCCTTACTTGTGTTGATGGTGTGTCTTCTCCTTTCACCTTGGCTTCCTTTTATAACATTGAATTGAATTCCTAACCCTAATCTCCAAAGTGATTGATGGTTGAGATTAGATCTCACTTCACTTGAGATCAACGGTTGAGATTAAGTCTAAATCACTAATGTAATTAAATTACATTTTATTAAACTTTTCCTAACTCGATAACTAAAAAGTCATTCCCTTTAATAATTCCTTTAATGAAAGTGAATTTCCAAAGTTCATGAAAGGTCCTTTGGACGACTTCCACACGTCCAACACTAGACCTGTGCGGAAGTACCTGTTTGATGCTACAAACATCAACAGAACACAGTCCTAAAGTCATTGCAAAGTAGTGGAAATTTGTGAAGGTCATGGAAGGAAAGAAATGACACCAATATTCTAAGGGATAAAATTTTCCGATTGCATTGAACAAATTTCAGGTCTATTCCGGACCAACACAACAAGCTTTATGTCGTTGGAGATCAACCTTGAAGATCAATTCAACTCCAGAATCAAGAACTTGCAAATAGTCTTTTTATTCACAGTACAAAATCGAATTTCTCCAACTTGAATCACAACTCCAACAAGATGAAATACAACAAAAGAATCAACATTTTGAACTAGTCTTTGTTCAGAACAATTCTCTTTTTGAATTTGAGAATGATTCCTATCGGAGCAATCACATGATCAAATTAGTGACGCCACTTCAGAAGCAGATTCAAATGAAGACGAAGTTTGTCATAAACAAGTTCCGCTTTCAGTTTCCAAGCCCATCATCAAACCTTGGGAAGAAATCATCAACAAGTGTTGAACAGGTCTTGGATACAAAATGGAAGTGACTTCTCACATTCCAGATTATTCCAAACCAATCCAGTTCTGGAGTGTTGGATTCCTTCAAGAAAATTTATCTTCACCTGCTCTAGTTCAAGATCAAATTCCTAAATGCCAACATTGTCATCGAGTAGGCCACATAGAGGATCAGTGTTTTGATCTTCATCCTTGTGAGCATTGTGGAAAGCATAATCATCCTTCGGACAGATGTTCCAAACGTAAGAAACCTACAAGAGTAAAGAATCACTATGGGTGGATCACTTCTTGGCAGTGGTCATCAATAGCTAAGAAGATATATTGATCATACCAAAGAATTCATTCTCGAGTATTGAAACATCTTGCAATGGAAAGATTTTCATCTTCTCACCTTGTACCTGACAAGGGGGGATAATATCAGTGATTGATAGTCAAGCTTCATGTTTCAAATTCCTATCAATTGAGAAAAAACAAGAGAGCCAGAGTCAGAGCCCTATTCCATCAACATGATTTGGTTTGTGGTCTTCCTTAAACCACCATTTAATAGAAGTCTTACAGCTTCTGCAAGACAACAGTTTGTGGTCTTCTTTAAAACACTATTTGAGAGCACTTCCAATTAGCAGAAGACGCCAGCTTCTAGCTAAATTAGGAAATGTTCTGGGAACCACTGAGCCTTAGAACCAAGTTCAAGAGTTTGTGGTCTTCTTTAAACCACCATTTGAGAGAACTTCAAATTAGCAGAAGACATCAGATTCTAGCTAAATTAGGAAATGTTCTGGGAACCACTGAGCCTGATAGCCAAGTTCCAGAGTTTGTGGTCTTCCTTAAACCACCATTTAGTAGATGGCATCAACTTCTACTAGCCATTTGGATTGTGGTCATCCCAAAACAACCAAATTCAGAGAGCACATTCAGCCATTGGTAATTGTCTACTTCCAGACTTCAACTCTCTACTTGGACTCACATACACCCCTTTGGATTAAGGGGGGAATGTTGGAAACCTAATCCGTTAGGGTTATGGTATTTTGAATTATTCACTTGAGAAGGAATATGAAAAGTCACAAGTGAATAGGAATTATCATCGGGAGTCCAAGAGACCTCTTGGAAGATGAATCCAAAGGTCATAGATCATGTACTTATACGTGTATCATATTAATAAAATGTATTCCACTCTGATCAACATTTGTGTGCATTCTAACACTTCTGAATAGGAAGCAAGTCACCATTCCTAAATGAGCAGGACATCCAAGCCTTCAAAAACCATAACTTGTCAATAAAATGTTGCAAAGGTTTATTGTAGATTTTTTCAAACCAGTCAAGCCTTCAGAGTAAGATTCTCAAAAAGAAATATCTGGGAAGTAGAGACCCGATCTCTTATAGGACATATAAATATGCCTAGGGGATCTAGTATCTAGAATAGACTTATTAAGTGCAAAGAAGTGATAGACAAACATGTCGTTCGGCATGCAAACAATGGCAACAAGGCCAGAGTTTGGAAAGATGCATGCACAGGCCATCAACCCCTTATATATTTTCAGTCTCTGAAAAGAATCAGAGAGAATATGATTAGGGAAGGATGGTCCAAAATGAAGGACTGCTTGCCTCAAACCCCTGTGCCAAACTCAGATGGAACCCTCTTTGAAGTAAGTGTAAGGAACCTTTGCTATGGCCCACCAAAATGCAAGCAGAGGAAGTTGACACCATCAAGCAACACCATAGATCAATAAGCTATGATGACGAAGACTGACTCTGCTGGAACTCAACTCAATGAAGGGCAATTCAGTAAAAGATGGATATATCCAAGCTCTGAAGGAGGAACAGCACTTATCAAAAGACCCTGCATCAAAGAAAATATGGAATCTAGGAAGATTGCAAAAACATTGCAGCTTTTATCTGGCTGGCAACCAAAGGAAAAATACTATCACAGCTCATTTTAAAGCAGAGAGGATTTCAAGGCCCCACCAGATGTAATGGTTGTTGTATAGCTGAAGAAGGCTCTGATCAGATACTCATTACATGTCCAGTAGAGAACGAGGCATGGGCATCATGTTGTATACAATTTGAAAAATCTCCTCCTGTGAAGCAATGATCAATCTGTAGTAGAAACTCTAAGCACATGGCCGAAGCCATCATGGATTTGGAATATAAGCTCAGGTTGCATCCTCTGTGGTCTTTGGAAAGCAAGGAACAGATAGATATTTGATAAGAAGCCAATTAATGCTGAAAAATTTTGGGCAGGAATCCAAATGATGAAAGCTTAAATAGAAGAGGAAGATGGAGTAACCAATCCCTTCAAAAATTGGGAATTTTAAAACTTGGAAACCGCAGCAACCAAATAACTTTTCCAGTTCCATTAAAGGACAACAAATATGGAGCCCTTTGAACACCCAAATTCTCTGGATTCCTCATAAGGATGACTGATTGAAGTTAAATTTTGATGAAGCAGCCAGGAGAAACCCTGGACTGGCTGGGTTTGGCAGGGTCCTGGCAAATAAGGAGAGTGAGATATTATATATCTTTCACAAGTTCATTAACAAAGCTATGAACAATCAGGCTGAGGCAGAGGGCCTTGTGCAAGGAATCAAACTATATGTTAGATATGGTATCCAATCCATTATAGTAAAGAAAGATTCAAAACTTCTCATATTGTAAGGATTTGTTTTGGTAAACTGTGTAACATATTTTTGCGCCCAACATTTCAGTTGAACACCCCACCCATAATCAGGGGCAAACAGCAGGAGAAAATAAAGAGAACATTCTTGCAAATGAGGAGAAAATGCCAAATATATAAAAGAATGACAAGTAAGAGCAAGGCTGTTGTGAGCAGGAGCAAAATGCCAATTTCCAAAAGACTCCAGGAGCGAAGCATCCCAGGAGCATTTTATCTGATAGATATTTGAATATATTTTGATGCATACATATTCAAAAAAAGCATGAAGAATGTCAAATTAATTACAGAAAATATGAAAACATATATTTTTGTACTAATTGTAGACAAATACTACATTTTTAAAAAGCTAGAAATGTAATCCATAGTAGATTAATGATAATCTTTAAATAATCAACTACTTAATACACAAACAACATCAACCGTCTAGCAGTTATAACATTGTCATCAAATGATCAACCACAACATCAACCTTCAAGTTTGAAGTTCCAACAAACTGTAACAGATGACATCAACCATGAAATGACACGGTAAAACGACCAAAGAATTGTAATACACAATCAATACTTCAAACTTGAAATAGGCCATAATAAAGACAAATAATTCTAAGTTCTAGAATCTAAACTATAAAAGACAAATAACTCTACTATCTCCTAAACTTTCCTCTTGCGCAACTTCTAATTTATTTTCCCATGGTTTAACAACAGGAGTAGTAGGACCTGTGGTGGAACATTGGGACAAGCACCACCACAAGCTACACGGCCCCCACACAGCAGTGAAAGATGTGAAGCTAAAGGTGCTGCATCTAGAACCCTGCTATCGCTGACAATGGTAGTGGATGGGGCTGGCATCTCTACTGCATGATCCACGTCATGTGTCCCATCAGCCAAAAGTTCAGCCTCCAAGCACTCTAAAGCTATGGTTTCATCCTCCAAATTATTCTCCACTGGATTGTTGTCTCAAATCATATGTGTTTTATCATTCTTTGCCACCTCACAATAATGGAACAACAACCTCAAGTTGTAGTGCACATCAACCAAGCTTTTTGTCTTGTGTGCATTTAGGTGGCTTCTCTTCACATTGTGGATAAGTTGTAGGTGTTCCAACACCTCTTTGCAGAACAAGTGGTCACAACCTGTGAAAGTACCTCACTACCAATTTATGTAGTTCTGTGGTAGACCTCCCATACATGTTCCACCATTCTATACAATTCATCTTATTTCAATCTTTGACTGCATGAGAAATAGCAAAGACTCCATGGCCATTGATGTACAAGCTCAATTTGCTTCATACTGGATCACACTCAGCTTCATCAAGGACCAGCATATCTAATGTAGTCATTTACCCATGTTGAACCTCTAGATCTGTGTGTGGTTTTATCTTAACCCCACCCCCAGGCATTAATTGGGCCAACCATGATGCAGAATAATATTTTGGTGTGCATATGCCAAGGCATAGAGTGGAACATTTAGATTGTCTCACCTTTTGACCACATGTTTACAAATATGATCATACAAGGTCACATCTTTCCGCTCAACAATGTCTTTGATTTGGCCTAGCATGTTGTACATTTATTCATTCACCTCTCCAATCAAAGGCTAATTTGAATCTATAAAACAAATCATATTATAAATGGGCTTGGTGAACTACAACGCATACCTAACTGAGGACCAAAACTAACCGTGAATGTCAATTTTCACATGCAACTCTATGTGACTAATTTCAGATCTGAAAATTACTTCCAAGTGATCAAATAGTAAACCCTAGCTGTTATCACTGAACAATTTTACACTGGAATTATTGACTGAAAATTATAGCAGTGGAAACAATCAAGATCAGAGATGAATCATCAATGCACATGAGACACAAAGTTTATGTTCTATAACTTTGTCAAACTCAGAAATTCTGAGAAAAAAACCAGCCCTCCCAGTTGACACAGCTGACACAAAATTTACCAAAAATCTGAGGACAACCTTGTCCTCTGAAAACCACAAATCAACAAACCAACATCAGCAAACTTTGTTGCAACTGCTAATACCTGCAGCTACCGAACTGCCACCTACAGCTACAGAATTGCCACTTCCTGTAGCAACTGAACTGCCACCTACAGCTACAGAATCGCCACTTCCTACAGCTATCAAACTGCAGGTCATAAAAGTACGTCAATGGGACTGAAGAATACAGCAAGTATGATTATAATGTGGGAGTGCAAGCACAACTCCTAGAGAATGCCAAAAATAACATAAAGAAAGAGTCTGTCAAGAGAGAGAGAGTGAGAAAGGGATCTGTCAATGAGGCTAACGATGTTAAGGTCTCTCGTGTCTGATAGTCGAGGGCAAGGGGGGCAAACTGGGCAATGGCTCGTTGTTAGAGTCCTTTGGAACCATCATGGGGTCCGGTTATGTGATCTTCGGAGGGGTGTAGGAGAGGGGAATACTCCTAGCATCCGAGGTTGAAAGAAAGAAACTCTGGATAGATCTTTGGCTGCTCCTCTAGATCTGGGAGGTAATCTGACGGACGAGAAGCACCCTGCTCTAGATCCGTCTGGAGTTGATCCCTCTAACTCTCTGAGGGTGTATGGACTGATGTACAATTCGGCACCTCTGAACCAGTCTCGATGATATCGGTCGGTCTCCCAGGGGGGAGGTTGAGAAGAGACACGAGGTCTCACCAATTTGTTGTCTGGTGCACGAGGAGACGAGTACAAGTGAGCATGACGCAAGCAAGCGTGACAAGTGACAATCAAAAATGGGTAAAGGAGGAAATTGTTTGCAAAACCCTAATCAAGAATTAAAGAATTACAGAAGTCATTACATGATTTGGATAATTTGGTTCTTACACTTCACAAGCAAATTGATTGGAAGGATAAATTAATTGAAGCACTTCAACTAAAATTAATTCAAAGGAGCAGAAAATTGAGAACACGGTTGATTTAACTTGTGATACAAATAACCTCCTACAAATGGTTGATGTTACTTGTGAGTCTGTGACACAAATGACTTAATGAAAATGATGGATGTTACTTGTGTGACACAGATGATCTGATGCAAATGCTTGATGCTACTTGTGACAAAAATGATTTGATGGAAATGATTGATAAAATTGCAACACAAGAAATGGTTGAAAATTCCATATCAGGTTATGAGATGGAATTATTCTTCAGTGATGAATTGATGAAGGAAAGTTTTGTTGAAGGTGAGTCACAAGCTGAAGCACAAAGTGATAGCAACAGCAGTAAATGTGAATTTGAAGTTCACAAAAGAAAACAATTATGAAGAACATCAAGAAATACAAAATGATCTTTCCAGGACGATTGTCATACCTTGGAGAGAAATGCAATTCAACAAGAATCAGCATGGCTTGGGATATGACAAAGGCAGCAGCTTTCATATTTCGGATTACTCCAAACAAATTCAGCTTGTGAGTGCAGGATTTCTTGAAGAAAATTTGAAGGCTCTAGAAGTTAATGAAGAAGATAAGAATGTTGATGATATAGTTGATGATAAAAACATCGAGCAAATTCTTGATAAATGCCAATATTGTCATAGAATTGTCCATATGGAGACAAAGTGTTTGGATCTCCATCCTTGTCTTCATTGTGGGAAGACAAATCATCATTCGGACAAATGTTGAAAGAAGAAGGATACAAAGAAAAAAGTTCATTATGGTTGGATAACTCCTTGGTAGTGGAAATTAAAAGCCAAGACGTTGAATAAGTTTTACTGTCGAGTTCAAACGCAGGTAAATACAAATTTGCATGAAGAAATCACAAAAACAAAAGGATTTCAAATAGTTGTTCCAAATGAAGATTGTGGGCATGATTGGGGCCCAATTCTACATGTATTTTGAATTAAAACATGAGTCACAGATGGACCTCTCAAGGGGGGGACTATATTGTGAAAATGGTTAGTGGTCAACCAAAACCACATTGATAAAATTGGTTAGTGGTCAACCAAAACCATCAAATACAATGATGAAAGAGCTATTGAAGAAGAATCTGAAGCTCAAGCTTGGGTCCCTTACACATACTTCTCACCTTGCACCTAACAAGGGGAAATATCAATGATGATAATCAGACTTTAAGTTTCAAAGTCCTATCAATCAAAATTTAATCAACACTTGGGAATTCCAACATGGCAAGTGGTCTCCTCAATAGGATATCTACAATTAAACCAACTTCAATCAATCATGTTGTTCGACACATAATTGTCTAAATTCAAACAGCACTTCAATGATCCTATTTGTTCATTGATGGCAATATGGTGATCCTATTTGTTCATTGATGGCAATATGGTGATCCTATTTGTTCACCAATCAACAGGGGAATGTTCAAACATGGCAATTGCTCACTTCCAAAATTTATATTCTCTTTCAAAGTTCATTTCAGACGAACTATTCAACATCCAAATTTGGCGATTTTTCAAGCTTATCTTCATTGATGCTTAGTTCAAAAGTTTTAGATTATAGATTAATATGATACCAATTTATGCACTAGTTCATGTTGCCTTACTAGTATAATTATTCAGACTTGTGATTGAAGGGGGGAATGTTAGACTATGAGTCCCTAAACAATCACAATGTCTTAGATCACATTTTTATAAGTTGTTATCCTTATCTATTGATGAGTTGTCGATGTGTTTGTTAGAAAAATAGGTGTGCTCATTTCACCATAGAAAATATAGCAATATTGTCACCCAACCATAGGCCGAAGCCACCCCCGAGCACCTTAACCTTGACAGAGAATAATTTTGGAAGCAACCCTAGCACCAATAGCCAATCAATGTAGTGTATCACTTTCCAGAGCTAGCGCAAAAGGCAGAAAGTCCAAACCATAACCAAGATAAAGTCCATGCCTAAAACCAAAAATACGAGTTGCAGTAGTTGCAGCTGCAGCTACTCTTCAGACTTGCGCACTTACTAAATTTCTGCAGTGCACACTGGATTTTTGCAGTTGCAAGCTGTGTATCCAAATGAGCTCTGGCATCCTGTATTTATACTACTCTTCCTTAGCTATTTGGGCCGACTTCTCTTTCTAGAGGCTAAAAACTCAATATTAATTATTTTCTTTAGCTGACTTGTCTTCTAGGGTTATGTCCAATGCTTTAGGGTTTCTTCTTGCTTCCCGGAATATTCTATTCTTGTCATGGTTACACGTGGAGGTTTAATACCTCCCGCAGCTACCATAACATCAACACTCCCTCCTAGCTACGGAGGTATTTAAAGGTAATGGTCTTGAGCACAAACATACCATTCAACCGGTAGCATCATCATAGCCACACAGGCTATCTCATGATCAAATCACAAGCACCATCATCACTATCAGTATCATCTGATAGCATCAACTGTATCATCTCTCAAAGCCATACTCCATCTGAGTAGTCAGGCATGATGTTGGATAAGTCACTCACTCCACAGAGTGATACAAGAACCATTCTTCTAATCCGGACATATGTCCTAGGAGAATAACTATTCCAATAGATGTTGGAAGCCACGCCAAGGGCTACAAGAACTATTCTTCTAATCCAGACATACATCCTAGAAGAATAAATGTCCTGGACCATTTTATGCCTGGAGATTGTTTGTCCACCAGCACACTAACTATCCATCTAGATGATAATCATTTCCAACACTACTGATGATCTTCATGGCAATCAGAACAATGTCATTCAATAGAACACAACTATGTCTATCCATAGTAGTACACAACTACTATCCAATCGTACACAACCACACCAAGTAGCACACGGCTACTTAATTAGTGATGCATAGTCACAACTAGTGGAACACTTCCACCACAGTAGCATACATCTATTGTCCAGAGACATACAGTCTCCATAGCAATCATATCATCTGATATCAACCTGCATAAAACAATGTCATGATATAAACTGAGTCATCTAGGCCATTCTTCCACTCACATCTGTGAGCTCTGGAAGAGCATCTGCACTCAGAAAGTAAAACATCAGCCATGGGCTATCTAGACGATTCTTCTCAAGCACAGAAGAATAATTGTCCCTGATTTCTGAGCCTAGACCATTCACCTAACTGGGTCATTCCTTCAACATTAATCATAGTGCAACCTGGAGAGAATGGGTCTTCCCTAGGGAATGCTTGTTCCTGATTGCTAAACCTGGACCATTCACCTAACTGGGCCATTCCTCCGACACTAATCATAGTGCAACCTGGATAGAATGAGTCTTCCTTAGGGAATGATTGTCCTGCACCAACCTCCAAAACAGACCATTCTTTGAAACTGCTCACAACTGTGAACTTCAAAAGAATCACTGCCCGACGAGGCGGACCATTCTACTTGACCACTACTCAGAGTGACTGCCAACAAGAATGATTGTCCTATACCATTCCCCCACACTGGCCACAAGGGGAATCGTTGTCTATGGTACATCAACAATCTATCGGACCATTTTCATTACGAAAATGATTGTCCGATCTGGACCATTTTCCAAACTGGAAAATGCCTGTCCGTCAGAAATCTCAAACCACTTTCCGAACTGGAAAGGAATTGCTCATCCTGGACCATTTTTCAAACTAAAAAATGACTGTCCATGAATCAATAACATATCAGTGCTCCCTCCCAACCTAGGAGTAATCTCGTCCTTTTTCAATAAGGAATTCGTCTCCACGAGCCCCAACTTGTTTCTTTAGTACGCAAACTTTTCATCTTGGACGGAGGCTTTACCAAAATATCTGCTATCTGCTCATCTGTGGAGATATATTGGAGAACCACTTCTCTTTTCTGGACTTCATCACGGAGAATATAATGCTTGATCTCAATGTACTTCGGCCTATCATGGAACACTGGTTTTCTCTGAAGGCTTCATATAGCTCTGATCATTACAATATATCATGGTCGAATTCAACACTTATGTTTCCTGCTAGCTCATGACATCATGGCAAGGCTCAAACTGAAACATATCCAAGTAGCACTTCTTTTATCATCATGAGAGTTTGCCATGGATTAGCAATCCATCATCCCAGACTTCTGAGTAACTATTCTGATACACTATCTCTGTCATAGAAAGTTTTCACCACGCTTCTACTATATATGAGATTCTCTGCATCAAGTTGTTTGAATCCATACAAGGTCTTCTTATATCTACATACATGGGTCTCTTTCTGGTATAAGCTTCTTTCTCGCTTGCTTTATTGGGAAGAACGGTCTTTTACATGTACATTCCAATCCATGGATATTGTAAGAGGTATATTTAGTTTACTAGAACGAGCTATTGTCATAGTCTTCTCCCTCCTTCTGGAAGAACCTCTGAATCTCGTGATGCTTCCATTCATAAGTCTTCTTCACTTTTTCTTACATACATTGTTCTTCATTACAACTTCCATTTCTTCTGGTTGATTGCTTCCAGTGGGTTCAAAACAAGTTGGTAGTCTTATGGTTCTCAATATAATAATTGGTTGTTCTGGCTTTTCTTTCTTTTTTGGAATCTTCATGTTCTTTCTCATATTCCTATTTAGCTTTTGGGTCCATGGAGTCTTCTATAGATTCCATGCCCTTCCTTCCTGAAGATTCCAACTTCCTCCTTTCATCATAGGAACATGGATGTAGATGGACAACCAAGGATACTTAAGACTTCTTTTTTAAGAAGACTTCTTCTAGAGTCAAACTGAACACGTGTTGCTTATCATGGCTGCTACTTCTAATGAAGAACATGGACAGATACTTCACAATGTTGATGGGTTCTTTTAATGGATCACATCATTGAGGATTAGCTCCCTCCTAATCCTTGCTTCATGCACGAATGCATGCTCTTCTTTTGGAATTTAGATGGATTAGCTCCCTCCATCTAAGAGAGTCCATGCTTTCGTCTGCATCCTTATTGCCTTCTGCAAAGGATCACAAGTCTTATTCTAATTTCCTCTTGATTGTTGACTTCTTTCTATTTTGACTCCTTCTGGTTCTCTTCAAGTTTGATTATGATTTCGGCTTATCTGGCAGTTGTTACTTATATAATAGCTTCCACGGGAATTGTTATCAAAGATTGTCAACATACTTCATCTTTTCATGTGTATTGCTTGACTTATAGTCATCGTGATAACAATCCTTATCTTGGTGTTCTTCCATAAGTGTTGTTTCACTTGAACATCTTATCTTCTAAGAAATAGATATAAATGATATGTACAGAAACTATGTAAATATGGTATGTACAAGAACTTTGAAGAATATTGTTACCTTGACTTAGAAGAAGAAGTTTGTTTTATCCTGCTTGGCTTTCTTTAAGAGTTCCCTTTCTTCGGCAACTGATGCTTCCTCTGTTTCCTTCCTTTTCTTTAACTCGGGACAATGATTCCTATAGTGACCATATTTTCGACAGTTGAAGCATTGTATCTTTGACATATCCTTTTCTTGATTTGGTTTCTTCCTTAAGCCAAACTTATTTTTATTCCTGAAATTCTTGAACTTTGTTGTGAAGGCTTGACCTTCGTATTTATTTTGGGATTTCTCTTTTGCGTTAATTCTTGATTCTTCTTGTGCACAGCAAGTCCAAAGTTCTTCAAATGTGGGATACTCCTTTCGTGTGTTCATACTTGCGGCAAATGCATCCCATGTCTTGGGAAGGCCATGAGACATGATCTCCTCTAGTTACCCCTAGACATGGGGGAGTAACAGGCAACACCAATATTCATCAAATTCAAGGGAGTGTATCTAAATCTATGTCAAATTATCTAATGAGGATGAAGCTCAGCCCGCTAAAACTACCCAATGTCGATAATCAACACATGAAGAGATTTCTAGGAGAGGTGTGATGTCGTCAAACTCGATAGAGTGCAAGCGACCCTTCTGGTTCTAGATAAGATTATTGCTTACTAGTTAGGAGCAACATGCTTAAGCTCTCAATGCTATAATAGTTTAAATCTATTAGAGAATTTTGTAATTTCGTTATGACTGTATAAGGTCATGACTCTAGTCTAACCTAAACAATCTACTAGTTGTTTTCCTAGTATGCTTGGGATAGGTTGCTCTGCTCTTGAAAATTTTTGGATTTACAAGGATAAAAGTAAAACACCGATTTTGGAGGATGTAATGTAGTCACTTGTATATGTGAAATTCTTATATATAATATACACGTTTTTCTCGGCAAAAAAAGACAAGGAAAAAGTCAAAAACTTGCAATCACACTGAATAAAGATATTAGTTGTTACAATGTTACATTCATCATAACAAATCTCCTATCCATCTTTCCAAAACTGGTCATCAACATAGTTCCACCACCACCTTATTATCAGGCACATCTCAAGTACCCTAGATTTCAATGCCTTTAAGTCTAGGTGAAAGAACCTTAGCAAAACTACCAATTTGCCAAGTAATTGGTTGATAGCTAGTAGGAAAAAAAATTACTTGCAAAGGAAAGAGATAGGTAAGCACGCAACTCTACATATGTTAAAAAACATAAAGTAGGTTTCAAACCAATAGACCACCTAGATTGGATATACGATGGTGAATGTTCTTGTCTCATCCCATGGCTAGGGTTTAACCTAGCCACCGCCCCCTACACCTGTCATCGATCTATCGCAGTAGTTCACCATTGAAGCCAAGGAAGCCTCCCTTCACCATTGCCATTGTGGGCTCAACAAGCACTACTAATGGAGCCCAACCCAACCCCCCATCCCCAAAGAATGTCATTCAACTTGATTTGTAGTCCCGTGAGGCAAGCATGTATACCATATTTGTGAAGAACACAAATATGATTCTTGAACTGGATATCCCGAACCCAAAACCATGACAAAAGATATAGATCCTCAAGAAATGTGCACTAGCAAGTAAGCTCACTAGCTTATGGCCTAGCCCTCTTTCAATAGATCAATGAATTGTAAACACTTTAAAACCCAAGTTCTAGGGGCAACCTTCTTCCTCTACAAGTGGTAAGAGCTAACATGTTTTTCCTTTCCACTCCAAAGAAGACAAAGACCTCATCTTCAGATCAGGTCTGTCTTTTATGGGTATGTGAGACCTATATATTAAACACTAGATCTTAGACTTCAAGCAAACTGCAGATATTGTGTCAATGTCGGCTTGGGTCTACCTCCCCCACCTCCCACTAGTTTTCTAGGACAAATCTACCCTGAAATAAATAGAGGACAAATTGGGGATGTTTAACAAAGTTTAGAGAGAAAGGGGACTCAATAGTCCTACACCCATATCTGTGTGCAAGTTGCCTTGGACAACGGCCTCCTAGAGACCATATTACTTAGTATGGACAAAAGGACTTTTCACATACCATTTAAATGCAATTTGTGCCATGAATATGGGCACTTTGCCAAAGACGAACAAAAATCCCAAGCTATGCAATCAGAGCAGGCCAACATGCACAAAGGCACAGTAATCGAGTAACCAAAATCAGTTCAAAACAGTGACCCACGAGAAAAATCTATCAATTTCTGAAAAGCATCCAAATCCCAAACAAAACCTCACATCCAACAATCACTTCCAAGCTCTAGTGACTTTAGAGATTCCACAAAAAGAGAATAAGAAGTTTCAAAGCCACAACCTGGAAAAAGAAGCCCCCCCCCCCAAGCAAACCCTCAAGCAAGGAAGTCACTTCAAAGAAAGGGGTTGCATCTCAACCAGCAAACATTCTCAAAGATGCAGAAATCGTGAACTCCAAGAACACGACAAAGGGAACAGAGCACACACTAGCTATGCCAACAGAGGCAAAAGAATACCAGCCCCCACCAAGGGAAGGGGAAAAAAGAACAGCACATGTAGACCCCTAGGTAGCAATCGAAGAATATTCAACAGTGGAAAGGCAACGAAAAAGCTTAGTCATCCACACCCCCACTCCACCAGCAAGGAGACCTCACCTCCACTCACTTGGGGAAGGAAATCCATCCGAAAGCAAAGGAAAAGGAGGATGCAAGATATATAGCCCAGGGAATCGAGCAATCGTTCTTTCGATTATAAGGCTTTGTGGGAGAGATCCCCCCACACAAATAGAAATATCTGTCCTCAAGCGACTAGGCATGTATTGTCTATGTACATCATTGTGCTCTCAATTCATCTGTATTTATTCATGTAAACCACAACTTGAAAGAATCTCCAGAAGAAAAAGAAAAAAAAAGCACTGCTTGGGAATCCCCCTGCCCTCGCAGTGCTGGAGGATTCCCTCGAATAGAAAAATCTAGCATGACATTATGTACTTCCTCTGTACAGATAAAGCCTCAGATTTTGACTCAAAACAATATAGCCATTTTGATTTTAAAAAGATGGACTGCCTAGATTGAGGTCTACCATTGCTAATACAAGCAATATGACCATTGTCCTTAATTGTGATATTCACCACTGCCTGATTACATTTTTAGTAGCAACACATGAATGTGTCCATGCTCACACATATAGCTCAAATAATTACATGACAATTTCATAAATTAGAGTATCCTGCCTTGAAACCCAAAACAATTTAAGCAGCCATACAAATTCACTTCAAGCAGAGAAACGAAAGAGTGAAAGTACCAATAGCTGCACCAGATCTATAAGCAACAGGAAAACAAGAAAAAACAAAATAATGGACATAATACTATTTGGGGGAGATATGTAAAGTGCAGAAATGTAAGATAGATCAGTATCTCACCTTTAACTGGCGACCATGAAGTTCAGACTCATTGAGAAGAAGAGCATTTTGAACAGCCTCAGGCTCCAAAAACTCAACATAAGCATACCTGCGTTGTCAATATATAATCACTACTTTCCCAATGGCCAAAATGTATTATAGTCAAAGAAGTTGTGACTAAACAGTTACATGTATTAGAAAATAATGAACATATACCCTTTTGGCTGACCAAACTTGTCTGTCAAAATTGTAACCCGATTAACGGTCCCACATGACTGAAAATGCTGCTGGACTTCTTCTGGACTGCACGAGTAATCAACCTGAAATAGGTGGAAAAATATTTAATGCATTTTACATCAACTGAAGTATGGGATGCTCGGTCGAAAATGATACCAATAAGATCTCAAAATGCTCCAATTCAGCAAGCCACCAAAAGTTAACGTTAAACTAAATACAACCTGAACTTATAGAATATGAATAGGATGAGAAAGGTATAAAATGTACAATGAAAAACATACAATGTGAGTTTAAAATGCCATATCACTATATTGTATGTTCTTTCTTTCAGCTTGTATCATAATTGATTTTGTAGGAAGAAGATGCATTCTTTCAGCTTATATCATAATTGATTTTGTAGGAAGAAGATGCATTCTTTCAGTTTGTATTCAATCTATAATGCATTAGATGTGTACATTTATTATATTTGAATTTTGAACCACCATTTCAACTATAACAAGTGCAAATTGAATCAATAGCCAATGCAATCAAAAACTTGTGTTATATGCATTTGTATTTGGACCATCCTTTCATCTATAAAGTTCAAATCAAAGCAATAACCAATGAAAAATATTTTGCTCTGAATACAATTAATGCATATAAAATAGAAAGGCATGCCCCATGTTATATAAATTTGTATCAGAGGCAAACCACATTCTGAAAGCTATTGCAGCATAGCTACAATATAATTTCCTAGTATCCTGCAAGAGTCTATTTATAGACTTCATAATTGAAGAGAATCTTAAAACACCACTTTGGTTCATAAGTTAAAGAAGATGTATATGTAAATAATGACAACAAAGATTTCTCACCCGTATACTAGGAAGTTCCTGTTTGATAAGCCTCCACCTTTGAATAATTGGCTGTTTCTAAACACAGTTGCCTACATACTTTTTCCTCTGATCATCAACTTAATGGTGCATTTTAGATAGCCAAGTCGTTCCAAGTAATATCATGCAGAGTTCTATCTGCTTTTATCTTCACCTTTTTCATGCATTTTAGAAAGCCAACTTGTACCATCATGCAGATTTCTATCTGCTTTACCTTCACATTTTTCGTACTTATACATCCATTCTCTTCCATCTTTTTTATTTCATTCTATATTTTCATTCAGCATTGTTTCCTTTTTTCTTTTTTCTTTTTTCTTTTTTCTTTTTTCTTTTTTTCTTTTTTCTTTGTTTTTTTTCTCTTTTTTTCTTTTTTTCTTTTTTCTTTGTTTTTTTTTTCTCTTTTTTTCTTTTTTTCATTGTTTTTTCTCTTTTTCTTCTACTTTTCTCAAAATCTTGCATTTAATGTTGCAACTTCATTTGTCCTATTTCCCTCTCATTTCCCTCAATGAGCACTTAACCTACTATCCCCTGCTCTGGGCAGTGAAGCACATCATTGCCATGACTGAAGCAAATATTCCTGCCAACACTGTCAGACACATGTCACAAGCAGGGTCCTAGCATGAGAAAAATAAGAGGGAAAAAAATTTATATGCTCTTTAACATTACAGCAAAAATACAATCAATAGCTCTAGAACAGTTTAAAAAGTTGATTCTTTTATCATTTCAACTACTCAAATACATTGTAATCAATTTCAAACTACAACTGCTGGCATACTATATATATTTTACATAAAAATGTCTACAAGGACATCAATATAAATCAGGAAGAGCAGACTTGCCATTCTTAGAGGGTATAACTCCCCTTTTCTAATCTTGGATGCCCCTTCTCGTGAAGTGTGGCATTCTTTACAAATTGAGACATATTCCCTTATGTCATTAACAAACTTATTGGCCACATACAATTCAATCCAGTTTTATCAGACTCGGCCAGGTCAGACCAGTTTTTGGGCAAAACCAGTCCTACTCTGGTGACTAGACTGCATCTGCATCAGGTGATGTGTCAGTTCTGCGAACAGAGCACAGGCCTGAAAAATACAAAAAAAACAGAAACCCCCACCTTCCTAAACTCTAATTCTTCCTTACAAATATACCCCCCTCACCTTTCTTACCTGTCACTATGTTGCAGGAAATGCCTCCCCAACTGGCGTACCAGTACCCAAAACGTCCGGAAACGCAGAAACAGGTATGAAACACCGCCAAACATACCATACGGCATTTCCAAAACTGGAAATGCTGTACGGTACGGCAGGCAGCGTTTTGATCATTTTTAGTGACGTTTCAGGCATTTTTTGGAAGTTTCCAGGATGACCTAAGTGCCCGAGAAGGGCATGGGACCCATAGAAAAATGTTGCCCTCTTTAAGACAAAACAAAGATAGGGGATTGAGCTTTGAGGAGTTTGTGACCTTGGTAATTAATGGTAATATTAAATTTCTAAAATAAAAGTGTCATTCTCCTTTATCTTACCTTTTCTACTTTATCTTACCTATTCTATCTCCTTTATTGAAATAGGTAAGAAAAAGTAGAAAAAGTAAGATAAAGGAGAATGTCACTTTTACTTGATTTTTTAACACTACCGTTAATTGTTTCAGGATGTTTGAGAGTGGCTCCAACCTCATTGGACTTCATATGTTGAAAGTAAAATTTAATATCCCATTCAGAGTTCAACAGACTTAATAGTTTTCAGGATTTTAGGATTGGCAGGATTGTAGCATTTCCACTGGATTCTACCATGTATGAGGGTATGTTCATATCCCATTCAGAGTGTTAGATTTTAGGGAAAACAGAAAACAGTAATATCCTTTTCAAATTTTGTTCACTAATTACAAATGTAGATCAGCACTTTAAAGCAATAACTTAAGCAGCTTAAATATAGACAACGAGATCTGAACATGTAGAAGTAATTCTGAACATAAAACAAAATTTCTAAATGTAGATTAAGTGCAGAAAAAATAAATCTTACCTTTAGCCAAGAGATGTACCTGACATGGATGTTGTCCTCTTTCATATGCTCAGAAATTAGTTTAATAATCATGGATCAAAATTCAAGGGTTTTGATCTCTACCATGATGTTAGATAGACTGTTTTGCCAAGTAGAAAACCACAAACAGATCTGAAGCAAATACCCACAACAAACTGTCCAAAAACTGGACTGTAATACAAGCCCTTCAAACCAAGAAGGTACCAGCTAATAGGACAGCAAGAGAGAAACCCTTCAAGCAGCAAAAACACCAGCAAAAGGAACAGCAAGAGGGAAAAGCACCCACAGATAGGGACAGTAAGGAGAAGGAGGTCATAGTACCCTTAACAACATACAGTAGCAGCAAAAGAAGAGGCCGCAGCACACACAGAGGTACTAGAAGGGTCCACGGCTCACACAACCAGCTGAGGAGAGGTCAGTGGCAGTCACAGGAAGGTCCACGGCTCTTGATAGAAGACCCACAACAGCCAAGCAAGAAGTCCACAGCATACACATACAGCCAAGGAGAGAGGACTGTAGTATCTCCTCAATAAAACTGAACTGAAGTTCCCAACCAAACAATACCTCAAATCTGAAATAGAAAAAACACTTAGAGAAGCCGTACCATAAACAATCTGAGGTAGCCGCAGCAAGTTCAGACTAGGAAGAGTGAGGAGAGTGAGTGTAAGTGAATGAGAGAGGGGTAGGCTCTTATTTGTATCTTAGGTGGGTAGGTTAGGGTTTTCTATTTTAACCCTATCTTTAGGATTAAGTCAAACCCTAATAAAAATAAAATAAATAAAAGATAATTAATAATTAATTAATAAAAATATTAATTAAAAGTCTATTAAGTCAAAGTGACTTATAAAACCCCGACACTACATTAAACAAGGAGGGAAACAAAAACAAGAAAGGGGGGGGACTATAAGACAAGGTCAAGGGGTTCTTCTTCAATGGCAAAACATGTGCACATAAGTCTCATGATGGCTTATAAACTTTTATCATCATTGCATAGGAGGAAACATCCATGATGTGGTCATGTTCATCTTCGTGGTTGCTCCTAGGTCTCATGGACCATCCCGGGAGAGAGGAAGAAGATCACACATCATCATATCTTGGTACACAACCAAGAACTACCTGGTCCAAGACCAGGGTACCCCAGAACACATTTGGGGGGCCTAGAACACATCTAGGGTCTTTCATCCACCAAGGTACAAGACCAGGGATCAACCCAAGCGTTTAAGCAAGGATTCCTTGGAACACATCCAGGGGCCCTAGGACACATCTAGGGACTTACATCATCAACCACCAAGGAACACATCCAAAGATCAATCCAAGCACCAAGCAAGGATTCCCTAGAACACATCCAGGGGCCCTAGAACACATCCAGGGGCCCTAGAACGCATCTAGGGACTTATATCATCAACCACCAAGGAACACATCCAAGGATCAATCCAAGCACCGAGCAAGGATTCCCTGGAACACATCCAGGGGCCCTAGAACACATCTAGGGAGTCGGGACTTACTGCTTGGTCCTTAACCAAAAACCCCAGCAATACACTGGGGGCCCTCACTAGGGTCTTTTGCCATGGCTCTAACTGCTTGGTCCCAAACCAAGAAACCCCAAGAGTGCACTGGGGGCCCTAGATCTCAGCTAGGGTCTTAGCTATCCTCCAGAGAATGGCTCTTGCAGCTGCACTAATTTCAACACAGAGTTCAACAGACTTAATAGTTTTCAGGATTTTAGGATTGGCAGGATTGTAGCGTTTTCACTAGATTTTACCATGTATGATACATGGTATGGGATTGTCATTAGTCAAGACCACCAAGCTATGGGATTTTGCATCATGTAATCATCTATGAAAATAATATAGACATGGATCTCCTTCTAAAATGTCATTTATGTGTATCATTCTTATTTTCTTGCAAGATAATGTGTTATTAAAAAAAAACTAAATATATATACTTTTGTATTTTTTATATACCGCTTTTCCCCCACGTACCCATTTTGGGGGGTTACGTTTCCATGCATTCCCGTTTCAGAAACTTGTAGATGTTTCCGCGTTTTATACAACTTAGCTCAATCAACTTCTCATTGGACTGTCTGGAATCTGGACTCTTTGGAGCTGAAGAACACCTTGCCTGGCAGCCTGCTGCTGTAGATGATTTGATACAGTTTTGGCAGACTTGGAGCTGATTCCAGAGCGGAATCAATTAGATTATAGTTTGATGAGTTTTGCACTCTGGAGGCTATTTAGAACCTCAATGTTTATGTATTATGTCCCAGCATATCAATTAGTTTTTCAGAACTTTAATTTTATGTATCTCCGTGTGATTTTCCCTATTTGTGCCATTGCATGTACTATCAATCAACAAACTTGCATTTTTGGTGTCTAAATGTTTGTATTTTTTTAATTTTCATTGATGTTCATGAATATTTTCTTCCCTTAAATTTTGAATATTTTATGTATTTTTCTAATTTCACCAAGTCCATTCCGAGTATAAGACCTTGCCGAGTCTGATCCAACTCCAAGTCTGATAACTTTGATTCATTCTATAATGTGCCAGGGACGTGTAAAGCCTTTCCCATCCCCAAGGGACAGGGGAACCTCATGGGATGCTCCCTTTCTTGGGGACATCCCTAGGGACATACGCAATGTCCTCCACATCTCCAGTACGATTCCAAAAAAAAACAGGGACATTTCAGGGACATAGAAGACAGCCAGACATCCCTCAAACCAACCTAGAGCCATCTAACCATCCCTTGTCAAAAATGGCACCTCTAAGACCTGATTTGGTGGAAAAGACGAAAAGAAAACAAAGAACTAACCCTAGACCAACTCTTACCCTCTTATGAATTCACTAACTATGATCTACCTAGATTTAGCCACCAAGGTCTAGGTATATTTCTTCTTCATATTGACCGCCACTCCCTGTTGTTCAAAAACACAACCAGAACACCAAGCTTGTGGGTAGCCTTGTAAATGTTTTTATCGTTGAATATGTTTATAAGTTATTTGCACTTGAATTTCGTTTGTGTATCTAATATTTTTCATTGTCATAGGCTTTTACATATTTAAATCCTAATAATGTTTGATTTTTTTGCCATCCACATCCCCATCTCCCCATTCCTTGGAAATTGGGGAATACCTTCCAGAGGTCCCAGTAACACCACCCCTGTGCCTCTATCCCTCCTTTCCCCAAAGGTAGGTGCAACATAGAATTTAATCAAAGGTCAGCACCTTGGTACTGACTATCCATGCTAATGCAGACTTATGTATCTAAAAGAGTGTGCACAATAATGCATGCCAACCAATCAACAAAAATTTCAAGCTCTAACAGAGCTGAGAATAGTTCTACATGTTCCAACACAAAAAAACACTGGCCCGGGTCATTCTAAACCATTCAATCAATGACTTTGTAAATCTCAAAACAATTTCAATCACATGCTGTAAAATAATTATTCCAAAATCAACATCTCAACAACCGCAAGCTGCTTGCTCCTAGATTCCCTTCTCCTTTGACCTTGACTGACAGTGAATACTTCCATTTTTTAAGTATAATGCCATGCATAGCCACAATCAATATACTAGTATGACACATTATTTGCAGTTCCTCTTTAGCACTTTCACAATTAAAAATCACTAGTCACCTTGATAAGAGTGCAAATCAACCATTTTTCAGTCACCTAGACAAGAGTGCAAATTAACCATTTTTCAGTCACCTTGACAAGAGTGCAAATTAACCATTTTTCAGCTTACCAATGCATCTTCTGAAGCCTCGTAAGAATAAATCATATGCTGGTAATTAAACAATGTAATGTTCCCAAGCTATTCTGCTGGGCAATCTGAAGCTAGATCTGGAATTTGTTTGTTTTGTTTTGCAGGTTTTCTTCAGAAGTTGCACACTAGGTGCTTGAGGACAAGTTTAATGGAACAAAAGATGAACAACGCAGGAGAAATACCATAAGATATAAGAAAATACAACAAATATAGCAAGAAACTTCAGATCTGACCTTTATTTAATAGTATAAGTTGATCTTCATGCATGGATCTGCAGATCTGGTACAATATAGCCAAAATAAGGACATCTGGGGTGTAATGCTCCTTCAGACACAAGATATAGAGATATAGAGTCTCAAGACTCTCCAATAGCTGAGTAATGATCAAGACAAGATCACTTTCTTTCCCTTGTAGGATGAAACCCTCAGATCTGATGTAAGTGCAAACTTCAATGGCTGGATCGGGTGCTGGAATATCCCCCTACTGGCTGGAAATACCTCAGATTTCAGCCCCCTTGAAGATGGCCTCCAAATCTCATGAAAACACTGTCAAACTGTAGATCGGGGACTATAGATAACTTGTGGAGCAAGTTTGGGGCAAAACTCCCTAAGCAAACCCTCTATCTCACTTCCTCCTCAAGGACTGGTGCACCCTCCTTCAGCAAATGCGCCCTCCTGAAGAAACAAATAGTTATGCAAGATAAAACCCTCCAACAACTGATGTAAAAGGGCGCTAGGGAGATGGCAATCACTCCTGAAGAGTCTTTCCCTGAAGATCTGACCTCAACAAAGAAAATCGAATGCTTCCTCTTTCAGATGGTGCACCCTGTTAGAATATAGAGGATTGTGCTCGTTTAACCATTGACAATACCCTCGTCACCCAACCACAGGCCTTAAGCCACCCTCCGAGCACCTTGACCTTGACCGAGAAGAGAATTCTGGCTACAATCTATAGCCAAGAGAGGCTAAATGCACCAAGCAAAAGAATAAAAACTAAACTGAACAGATGATCCCACCCAGAAGCTAGCGCACCACTCTCCCAGCTTTCCCAGAAAACCTGCGCACCAAACTGTTGCTGCCTACAATTGCCTGTGCAAATATTGCTCTCACTGCAACTGTTGAGATAACAAATAATGAAACTAGCGCCCTGTATTTATAGTGGATTGGCCAGTCTAACTGGGGCCGACCTGACCAGTCTAACTGGGCCGACTTCTTCTGGGCATCAATAAATTCAATATAAATATATTTGTTCAGCCGACAACCTGTCTAGGGTTTCCTTCAATTCTTTGCTTCCTTCCGGAGGATTCTAGTCTCGTCATAGGTCATCATAGAGGTTCATACCTCCCGAAGCTACCATAATATTAACACTCCCTCCTAGCTAGGGAGGTATGGTCTTGAGCACAACAGACCATTCAACTGGTAGCACCACGAGCACCTGTCATTATTATCCGACTGGATAATCTTCTATGACAACTGGTACAATATCAATTTATAGAACACACCTGTGTCTATTCCAGTAGTACACAACTACTCAGACTTTGTGAAACACAATCACAAACTGTCCTTCATAACAAATAGCAACCTGCATATAAACAATATTATGATAAAAACTGTATCATCTGGGCCAATCTTTCACTCACATCTGTGAGATCTGAAAGAATGTCTGCCACCACAGTAATCTTCATCTGCATAGAAACAAGGTTATGATAAAAACTGAATCATCTGGGCCAGTCTTTCACTCACGTCTGTGAGATCTGAAAGAATGTCTGCCCTCAATATAGAATATCAACACCGGGCTATCTGCCCCATTCTTCTCAACCAAGGAAGAAGGATTGTTTCTGATTTCTGAACCTGGACCATTTCCCACCCTGGGCCATTCTTCCGACACCAAACAAAGTGTAACCTGGAGAGAATGAGTATGCCCTCGAGAAATGCTTGGACCATTCC
>ML778032.1:940887-971207 GCA_009831015.1 Picea engelmannii
TGGATGCACCCACTCCTTGACATGCTCCAAGTCCACAAGGTGTGCCCAACAAATGGCCCTTTACTCGGAAGTAGGTGCTTGTAAATTGAGTTTTGCAAAAACTACATGTCCAAAGAATATTACCTCCCCCCTTTAACTTGGACACGGGCCCTGGATGTCTTGTGACATACTTCCACAATGGATACTTTGATTCTTGAGCTTGTTGCCTTGCTAAAACAGCATGTTTTTCAGCCTCTGAACTTGTTGCAGCAGCCCCACTTCTAGCAGATGGAACACTAGTTGACCCTGTTGAAAATGAAGGAGGAGGGACAACATTAGTGGGAAAATCCCTCCCTTTCTTTTCCCCTCTTCTAGCTTCCCTTGATGATTGAGCCATGACTGTTGTAGCAAAGTTATTGGACTGCCGCTGTAGAAAAAAACTTGAAGAATGGTGGACAAATCCACTTGCTTGGCACTTGGAATCCCTTCTCACACTCTACCAAAGCCCTTTGCTGCTCTCTAACCTTTCTTGCTGCTCCAACTTGTTTGCAAAATGAGAGAAAAACTTAAAAATCGTTTTTGAGGGCGCGCGGGCTTCCTTTCTGCGGGACACGTGTCAGGATTTCGTGACACAGTTTTAGCTGGTATCGGGCACGTTTTATTTACGTGTCATGTGTACATGACACAACCCTCACACGTATTGGACACGTGTCATAGCGAATCGTGTCGGATTCGTTGGACACGAGACACGGAAGGGGGTAGGGACGAATCCGGTTACTTAGCACCAATGACTGCTAAGAAACTCACATTTCTTGAGGTTAGCCAACGGCTGGTGCTTTTTCAGGATCTCTAACACCTGCATAAGATGTGAGATGTGCTCTTCCCATCTATTATGAGATCAGGGAGCGGTTTCATTACTTATTCGGGGAGGCTCAAACCCTCACTAGCTTCTTTAGCTAATTAGCTTTATACATACAGGAGGCCCTCATGTTCCAAACCCATAATCTTCAACCTCCTACGAGACCGGACCCTATTCGGCGGATCACCTCCTTCACAGTGCTACCTTCCGGTATGGGCACTAAGAGACAAACCAACATCAACACAGCTCTGGACTCCAAATCAGTGCAGACCCGTGGGACCTTCCTCCGTCCCACGATATTTTAGCGACATGACCAGACCAGATCCCCTCCCACAAGACGGATGAGATCCCCCGGGCCTCGTCGGAGTACTACCACTTCTAGTCAACAACACTATGGACGATTCAGGCATCCCATCAATTCCTCCTCTGGACATCCCACTATACTCAATTTTCTTCACTCAACCTTGGATGGTAGGAGAGATGGGTCCATTCCATGACGGACCTATTTCATAACCTTTGGTTCCTCTCTTCCCTAGATCTTCTCCTATAGTATACCTCCTTGTCAGAGCAGGTCTCTGGGCTCGAGGTCGAGGGTTCTTCATGTCTCAACATAAATCTCACTCTCTATGGATTTACCTTATTTTAGTTTACTTTCATTTCACTTTCTGCATCTTGTCTTTATAGGAGACCTTTCGATACTCCTGCTTTGTAATGACATCATTGTATTCAACGGTCCCTTTCACCTACTTTTGTGGTCATTAGTTGAACATTAATAAAATTATCTTATCTTATCTTATTTTCCCAAGTAGAGCTATAAACCAATATATCATCCAAATATACGATAACAAATAAATCTAAATATGGGCGTAATGCATCATTCATCAGTCTCATAAATGTAGTTGGTGCATTACACAAGACAAATGGCATGACCAACAATTCATATAGACCTTGCCTTGTCTTGAAGGCGGTCTTCCAAGTGTCTTCTTCTTTGACATGTACCTGGTGGCATCCTGATTTCAAATCCAACTTGATGAAGTACTTGGCATGCTACAACTAGTCTAACAAATCATTGATCCTAGGTAGAGGGTACGAATTCTTAAGTGTAATCTTATTTAAAGCTTTGTAATCGATACGTATTCGCCAAGTCCCATCCTTCTTGGGTACTATAATGATAGGTGACCCACAAGGTGAGGTGCTTGGTCGAATCAATCCCTGCTCCAGCAGTTGTTGCAATTGCTTCTTCATTTCATTTACTTCCAGAACAAACTGTCTATATAATCCAATGTTCGGCAATGGGGAGTTTGGCAATAACTGTATTTTATGCTCCACTTCTCTCTTAGGTGGTAGCCCTTTAGGCTCCCGAAACACTCCTCTGTATGCTTGTAGCAAGTCCTCCAATTGATGCCTTTACTCTTTGGTACACCTCTCCAGAGATGCCTTTACTCTTATCGACTCATCCTCAGTCTGATTTTCTCTTAAGAAAAGTAAAACATATTTCTTACTGGAACAAACAACCTCTTGGCTTGGTTGGCACTTACCAGTGAGATCTTTGACTTGCCTTTATGCGTGTTGATGATGTAGGACTTCCCATCCTTGATTAGTCAGTATTGGTTGGCTCTCCACATGAAGATTGCATCCCTCATATACATGTAGGAGCTTCCAAACACTACTCCACATACATCAAGGGGTACTACGTCCAATTCCACTTCATCAATAAAGTCAACACTTACAACAAATTTAATCTTACATTGTTTTGTTACCTTGATCTCTACATCCTTGTTTACCCATCCCAATGGACATGGACTAGGATGATCGCAAACCTCCAATCCAAGCTTGTTGACCAGATCCGTTGCTATGAGCTTAGCCTATGAACTAAAGTCAAACAAGGAGTCTATCTTGGTCTTCTTGACCTGGATCTTGATGTGGAAGAGTTGGGTCATCTCCTTCTCTTCCTGGTGATGAAGGCTACTCAAATTCAAGTCCTTCTGCATTGATGTGTAGACAATCTTCTAATCGACATTGAAGTTGCTTTCAACCTGATTGCTCAAATCCGTGGCTAGAAGATTATTTTTCTTTGCATCCTTCTTGTGGTTCTTCGCGTTCAACTCTGGATGTGGTTTCCAACACTTTTCGTCGGTGTGCCCATCAATATTGCAATGGTTACAATGGTTGTTAGGATCCTTCCACTGATGTGCAGTGGTTGTCATCTTCTTATCCTTCCCCCTTTCCACTTTTTCTTCCCCTCCTTGGAAGCTCCCCGGTGCTCTTTCTGCTTGGAACCACTTGGTTGCCCTTTCTTGTGGCCTATATTTTCCAGATATTGTGCTCATGCACATGCCTCATCCACTATCCTTGGCTTGAAAAGCATCACTTGCTTTCGTGGATGGCTATGTAGACCCCCCAGATACTTGAGGAGTACATATGGGTTCTTGGGAGAGATACCCAGCATGATGGCCATCTTTTTGAACTCGATGGTGCACTCTTGTACACTCCCCCCTTTCCACTTTTTCCTCCTGAAGTAGTGCCACCAAATCCATTGGTCCTTTACATACCTAATAGGGTAGAATTGGGATTTGATGAGGATTTTGAAGTCCTCCCACCTAGCTACTAGCGGATCACCCTCCAACCTAAATGTTTTTGTATGGCTTTCCCACCAGGATAAAGCATGGCCCTTTGACTTCAGTCTCGCAAATGATATCTTTTGTTCTTCATCTATATAGTGAATGCCGAAATAAACTTCTAGTTGTTGCAACCAATGATTCAGTTTTAATGCATCGATCTCACATTGGTATGGCTTTATGTCCACTTTTGCTTCCATCTTGAATAAAGACTGTGAAGGGTTTATGGTACTGGAACTCGATTGCTCTTTCTTGGGTTCTTTCTGCGACTCCTTTTCTGGGTCTTCGTTATCCCCCCATTTCTCATCTGATCTGATCTCTAAGTTTAAGCCTCCAACTTCTCTAAACAGCCCGAACTTGTTTGCTAGAGCCATAATGAGGAGGGAAATATTGTGAGATATGTCAACGACTTGGTCTTCCAGCCTTGCAAATATCTCCTCTGCTAGATATCGAGGGTTGTTATGAACAGACTCATCGGCCATGACTAGGGTTCTGCGACTTTCTTACTAAACCAATTCCTAGATCCCTGCAACTTTCCACAAATACCCCAAGAAAACCTGCTCTAATACCAATATGATCTGTAAACTATCGTGGATATTCCACTCGACAATTCATCACAACAGATCTAATAAAATACTAAAATCTTTACTATGAATATTAATTTCCTTTAGATCTCAGATTCTTTAATTATTGGTTTTCTGCTTAAAATGTATAAAATAACTCTAACTCAAATGTGAAAAATGGAGAACACAAATAAATATTCACACACCATCCACAAATAAACATAAGATATAACTTGGGAAACACAATACAGGAGAAAACCGAGCTAGAAGATGAGGTCGCTCTGCTCTCTTTTCTTCAAATGCAAGTACAAAGAAAGAGGCACTCTCTATGACGTTGCCTTTGACACTTTGGCATGTATGGCTGCTACAAAATCTCTCCTCCTATGTTATGCTCTCAAAATACCACTCCTAGGGGCTCTACTCAACTATGGAACAAATACAATGCTAAAGAATGGAACCCCTTCTCCTCCTAGCCACCTGGTATTTAACATCGCCTAATAGCCATCTAGGGGTAGGGTTTTGACTTCCTCAAGTCTCAATTGTGATAAGGTTTTGGACCTTCTAGAATCTTCTTGAAAGTCCATACATGGCTAGACCCATATGCATGAGTAATGGGGGTTGACGTGGCATCCACTCGTACCATGGTGGTCAACACGGTAGGTCAACTTGCGGGAGGCATAACTTTTACATACGAGCTCTGATTGACACAATGTTTGCACCGTTGGAAAGGTCTCGATGTGTAGAATAGCATCTAGGGGTCTTAGGGCAGTAAAAGGTTTTGACCCCAAAAAAATGTCGTTTGGTGCCTCAAAATGGCTCCGGAAGGTTTCCAACCCCGATTTTCGAAACTGGGACCTACCATTAAAATGACCCTGCAAGTAGTTTCCTCCAATTTTTTCCACTCTGAAAGCATCGAGATAGATGACAAATAATATAATGATCCAATCTAGATCAAACTCATACTTGGCTAAAGTCGAATTCACACACAAATAAAGGGGAAGGAGCAACAACAACTGCATTAGAAGGGGGGAGGTGTAAGTGTCAAGAAGTCCCTCGTCAAAATGGATGGAAGTCTAAGGTGCATCAAAAGAGAAGTACCTTGTGGGGCGAGGGGAGGGAAGGCCATAGAGGGAAAAGGTGATGAGATCATGTTCTGCAATGGGGAGGAGGGAGAGATAGTATGGTGTTGGATGCCAACAGCAAATTTTGGTTGACCAAGATCATGGATGTTATCAACCACACTGGCCCCACCATTGTGCAAGAACAAGTAAGGCCATCTAAACCTAAGAAAGGAGAGTATTGTGGATTCACCTAATTGAAGAAGGTGCTTCCCATATGTTATGAGGGGACCTAGCATATCCTCAAACATCCTGTAGAGACCCACCGAKACCGGRTCAATCTCTTGAAGACAAAGGGCATCCTCAAATCTATCATGCATTGGTATTTATAAGGACCTAGTACAAGCATTGAAATACCATAAAACATCACTTGTCAAGGAGCAATGAGAAATGTTCAGGTACAAGTTGAGGAATGTGTCCTCATTTGATTCATCATAGATAGTGAAATTAGAGGAAGAGGGGAATAGCAAATCATAGTGTATACATCCTAGAAGAGAGGAGCACAACCATGGACTTGCTTTAACATAAATTTGGCATGCTCATCAGAGGCAATCACTAACGCATTGTTCTGAAGGGAATCTTGTACCAAAACGACCCCCTCATCAAACCCTAAACACCATTGGGGTGACAAGCACCCTTTGTGCAACCTAAACCAAGTAATAACCTATAATACCAGGGAGCCCGCGCATGGATCTCAATGATGAAAAGAAGGTCTCGGGAAGCCACTACATCCTAAATAGCTAGGGAAGACCAAAACACTGCCTTATAGTTCCAACAAGCAATGGAGAGAGCAAACAACCACAAGCCACCCCATTAACGACATCATTTAGAGGATCTAGGTCCAAACCATCCATGAAAGGGGAAGTCAAAGATCATTGAAGACTTGTTCTTGGGTTTGTTTGAACTCATCCAACTGGGACCTAGTAAGATCAACATCAAGTAAATCTTATGTAGCAAAGAGAACAACCAAACACAATCTCCTGGCAACCAAAATTGAAGGACTAGCTTCACGTTAGCCCCAACCCAAGCATGCTCAAGGTTAAGGTCCTTTAGATCTAGAGTGTTGTGGATGAAAGCAAGTCCAACCTATAGGGGATTAAAGGAGAAGGAAGGAGGGGAGCCCACGAACCCTCAAGTTCGACTCCTTCGTTCATCTAAGGCGCTCGTCATTGACTTTGGCTTGGACTAGTACCTTTACCTCTGCTAGTGGGGGAGGCTATCTCTTCCCTTTAACAACATGAACCCATGAAGTCAATGCTTCTTGAATGTTTTTGATGTTGGAAATTTCATATTGCGGGGAGACATTACTGTTCAGAGCGATCTGAAGGGATTCATTCTCTTGGCACTTCATTTCTATGACTAGTTGTTTAAGGTTATGGTTCTCAAATTCAACTTCCACAATTCTGGTGGTAAGGTCATCCACAAAGGTGTGTAACTTGTTGTTTTCAGACTGCAAACACTCCAAACATTTCATGATAGCTTTGCACTGTGATGCCCTAGTGTAGAGATCTGCTAAAGAGGGGGCATTGTGCTCGACAAAAGTAATAAAAGGGCTATAGATGTACTTAGTCCCTTGTGGATTGAGATTTGAAACAACCCTCTTAATTCCACTAGTTTCATAGGCTCCTCCTACTGCATTTTCGGATAATGAGAACCTATAAAACAAGTCTGGGGTGTCGCTGGGAGAGGAGAAAAGTGGCTTTGTTCCACCACAATGAAGTAGACGGGGCGTGAGGGAGCTAACAAAGACAAGGTAGTGTTGATGTGTCCTAAGACAAATTCAAGTTGCAAACAAGAGACAACTTGTTATAGGCACCAATTCCAAAACTAGTTCAAAATTTGTCGAGTTATTATATTAATTAAGGTTTTAAGTGTGTTAGTAGTGTTTGGATTAAGGATATTGCATGTTTTGTATCTTTGTTTGGTTAGAGTGATCATTAAGGGAGGATGTTGAAAAATAATGATCACTTGGGAGCTAGTTGTTTGTCCTAGGTGGGTTTGTGTCCTAGGAGTCTTGAGTGATAAATGTTAATATTAAATATCCTAAGATCTAAAGTTGTGTGTGTAATTAATATGACAAAAACAATTTAATTAAAAAAGGAATCAATAGTGTCTCACTTCTAAATGAAGTGTATCTTAAGTTAGGTGTAGTTGTGTAAGGGAATAAGCTAAGTTGAAAACTGCGTTGCGAAGTAGATAAGTAGAGTATAATTAGCATGAAGGAATCCCGTAAAAATTAGTATATTGGTGAAGGGCCCAAAATCTGTCAAGTTGTATAAATGTGTACTTGTTTGCCCTTTCTCTGTTGAAACAAGAATTAGCATCTACGTTGTGTTAGTGTATCTCTCTCATCTCTTTCTTTGTTTCGTTATGTGGATATGATGTTATTTGAATAGTATAGAACTCGACCATGCCAACACTTCTTTCACAACAACGAAGACTCCATCTTTCCTAATCAAATTCCCTTCGTGATTTAACCATCCTTAGCATAGCAAGCATAGTAGTTGAATAAAAGCAGCGGCAATGGCAATTGCTTTCAAATCTCTTGTTACTATTGATTTTTCCCTTTATCTTTTGCCCAACAACTCAAACTCAATTTTTGCTAAGCCAGCTACTATGCTCCCATTCTACACTTAGTTCCAACCTAAGTTGCACGAAACAGGGAAACGTTTCTGAGTTTCCGAAACCGGGACGATACGAAACAGGCCCTCAAAAAATGGAAACATCAGGGCTAACGTCGTATATAAAAAATAAAAATAAAAAAAAATATATATATATATATATATATAGATATAGTTTTTTAAAAAATTAAGCATTATATTGCAAGAAAAACATAATGATACACATAAATGACATTTTAGAAGGAAAACCATGTCCATATTTACTCCCATAAATGATGAATATCATTCATTACATGATGCAAGTAGCAAAATCCAAAATTAGCCTTTATAGATGAGGCTTTACATCCAAAATCAGCCTTTATAAATGAGGTTGTATGTGTTGAAAATAAAAATAAAAACATGATCTAAAGGCAACTACAATTACATACCCTGATACATATCATACTGATCCTCATCCTCATCATCAAAAATAGAACAAGATGCATGTTCAGTAGAACTAGAGCCTCGATGGGAAAAAGAGACAACTTGAATTCCACTTCCACTTGCATCATCAACAATATCAAGAGTAGCAAGAGAGAGCCCTAAGTCTGGGTTTTCTGCATCCACATCCCACTCTTTATGAGGCCCACTTGTATGTTCTTCACCCTTGCGAGACACAAGGCAGAGGTTTGAATGCACATATACAAAATCCTCAGCCTTCTGTGATCCCAACCTGTTGCGCTTCACTGAATGAATGAAACCATAAGTGCTCCAATTCCTTTCTACTGATGAAGAGTTTGCCACTTGTGATAGAATACGAGTGGCAAGGCTTTGCAAATATACACCATTTGCCCCATGACAAGTCCACCATTTAATCGGGTTCATGGTGCTTCTCTCCTCCAAAGCTGAGATGTCTGCAAAATCCTCTAATCCAGCAACAAAACAAGCAAATTCCTCCCTCACCTTTATTTGCTGAGAAGAAGGAAACAACCTCTGGAAGGCTTTTTTCACTCCTGTGGCCACCTCCTTGTCCTTATGTGGGATCTTCCTCTTCCATCGCTTTGAGCAATGAACTCCTCATCATAAAATTTGGGATTTAGAGCATGTGCCAAAGTGTGCAATGGAGTGTTAAAGCCATTCCACTTAGTAACAATGATGGACCTCACATGCTCAACAAAATCAACCTCGACAAAAAACATAGTGGGAGCCTCCTGTGTAATAATTTCCACGGTTTTCTCAACCATGGTATCCATGCCATCATAAATCTCTCCCAGCAAAGGTTTGTCTCTGTGTGCATCTCGAAGAAGCTCAAATGTTGGTAATGTAAACTAGAGCAAGAATTCTACCTTGCTCCACCAATCCTCATCAATCAGCACCCTCCACACCATACTTCCTCTCTCTGAATCTGACTGTCTCCACTCAGCCCAAGTCACACCCACCACCATACTCATCAATGCACTTTTAACCTCAATAAGGCGACGCAACATGATGAAGTTTGAAGCATATCTTGTCTCAGCAACTTTGAGCAACTCCAATTTGGAGTATTCTCAATACATTGCTTGAGACTGGTGGTGGTTGGTGATGAATTTAATGATCTCCCTAGCTTGCCCTGTGACCTCCTTAATCCATTCAGTTTTTGCCTCAATCTCTTTTAAAATGAGATTTAAATTATGGGCAATGCAAGGAGTCCAAAAAATATGATGATATCTACTCTCAACAATCAAGTCTGCAGCTTTGCAAACGGGTGCATTATCTGTGATAACTTGCACCACATTTGTTGGCCCTACTTGTTCAATAGCATAAATTAAAATATTAGCAATGAATTTGCTATCTTTTACCTCGCTAGAACAATCTTTTTCTCTTAAGAACATCGCTCATGTTAGTGATGATGCAATAACATTGACCAAGGGCCTCCGCTTTGTATCAATCCATTCATCAGAGATAATGGAAACCCTTGTGCTAGTCCATGAGCTACAAACTGGTTTGAGAATATCATGAATCAATGACCTCTCTTTCTGCAGCAACATTGTTCTGAGTTTTTCATAGTTTGGCCCCTTGAAACCTTGAGGAGCCTCGTTAATTGCCTTCACCATATCCTTCCAATAGGGGGACCGAACCACATTAAATGAGATGCCACATGCAAATATGGCCCTTGCCATTCTTGACTTTGTTTCTTCTCTCTTTTGGTTGTTGAACATCTTCATCAATCTGTTGTTTGTAGCTGCACCTCGTACTCTAGGGCCTTTGGATATCTCGTTTTCTACCTCTAGCGCCCTCCTCTTCCTTGCTTCATGAACAATCCTTGGCTCATTGCTAACACCCAAGGAAGAAGGATGTTTGCTACTGCCATGCATAGCAATCTTGGCTCTATTATCCTTAATGTTTTTAGCATCATCATGCTCTTTATGGAATTTATCCCTCATCATGATCAAAAGTATGTGGACAAACTTCAATACCCTTCCCTTCATGCAAAAATTGAGCCTCGACTCTTGTGTAAGAGCCTTTGAAGGTCTTCTCCTTCTTGCATAAATTGCACTTCCATTCCCATGAACCTCCACCGACACCCATAGCGTTGACCTTGGTAACATGCCTCCAAAGAGGATAGCATTCTTCTTGCCTGCTTACTTCAACAGCTCTAGGGGTAGATAAAACAGCACTTTGAGAAGCCATGAATGTTGCAAAAACAAGAAGAAAATATGTTCACCAAACAAAACAGAAATTTGCATATTGCAAACCAAGAGAACAAAAAAATCTGCTAACTTGCTAAGCAAACATAAAATAAATCTGCTCACCAAATAGAAAAGAAATATGCTCACGAAAACCACACACAATCTCCTTGTTGTTGCTGTAGGAAGCTCCTCTTGCTAATGAAAGTGTGAGGAATGAGTGAAGCAAGTGGTTTCTTATAGCAAAGGAAGGAGATTTAGGGTTTCTATTTGCATCTAGAAATTTCTTTTTTTAATTAAAAGAAAAAAAGGCAAAAAATCAACCTCATTCTCATTGGAGAATATAGCAAATGCCATAAATAAATTTAATTGGTTGTTTGGGGGCCCCACGGCCCCCTTTTTTTCTTTAATTCACCTCAAAGACGCCCAAAACAGGGGTGGGGGGTGCGTTCCCTGCAACTTAGGTTCCAACACTACACTTTTATGGCCAAGTTTGAAGAACGATATCATGTATGTGATATACGATGGTAAACTAACCTCGACTATTTGTTCGAAATTTGAAACTCAAGTGTTGAGTCGTATCGGGGGAGGGCGTCTTTCCTCTCCCTTTCGCTCTCTTCCAAAGGCTAAGGCAAGGACTAAATAAACAAGGGTAACTCTAATTGGCGAGCGGAGCGGTCCAGTCATAGAGAAAATGAAAACAAAAAAGAAAGGACACCTTTAATATAAAGCTTGAATAGAGAGGGAAAATTGGTGCACCTATCTATTTGAATTTAGCAATTTCACTTTTAACCTATTAAAAAGTGGTCTTGACCACAAAATATTTGATCACATTTGTGGGTTTTTAGCCCATTGATCTAGGAGGATCCCATCGATTCAATCTAAAAGAGCCTCTAGCAGAACCCGACAAACGCTCAACGACTTGAATAGAAAATGTCCTCGCCACGTCGAGGCATTGCTAAATATCAAGGCGTATCTCTCAAGATGGATCTCTAGTTCCAGGGTTGGAACGGGCCGTTCCACTAGCAGATCATGGCAAATCGCACCTGTGTCCATCCAGCCTCCTCGAATGACACCATAGCCTCTCAGAATGTCAAGAAACATGCTAAACGAAATGATCTCACTGTTTCTAGGGATTTCATAGTTTAACTACATCCAAAGCGAGAAGATTTTGAGGGGATTTGAACCCCTACTAGATCGCATCAATTATTGGCACGTAGTCTTTGGCATCTAGGTATTTAAATGTGTATAGCAACAGTGAATAAAATTGAACTAGTATTTAATTTTTTTTCTTCCAATTCAATTTTCGATTTGAGTTTTTTTGCAAAGATCTTCTATGATATTCTACTACAGGAGATTGAGGTTGGGTTGCATCGCTGCTTATCTCAATAAATCTTGATGCCCTTTTCCAAAGTTCCCAATTTGGCACAAGACGAGAAAACACTGGCAGAAGTGAAGCGATCGGGCTGGACATCGCTCACTACCTCTAATTAAAAGAGTGCCCATGTTGTGCTCTATGTTTTCCAATCCGAGTGGATTTTGGGAATTGGCATGTAATATTTGGTCTTCACATCCACCTAGCCAAAAGCCTGAGTTCGTTGATTGCAGGAGAAGCCATTGCATTCTTCCTAGAGAATATCAAAGAGTTTTTGTACATTGAAGGCCATAGGTTGATGTAACAAAGTTGTAATCCTCCTTAATGGATCGGTTCCTCACTTGAAGCAAACTCGAAGACATAGCCCATACAGGGGAACTCCAATAACAATTGTTGAGTGTTGCTTGTGTTTTCAGTCCTTGTTTTTATTTTCAGTCATGTACATACTACATTTTATTTCATTCATCCAATTTGTTTAACGAAATTATGAGAAATTGAGAAAACACCGACATTAGTAGAACGACATGTTTTAGCACTAAACTTCAGATCACCCATCCTCACCCATGACATAACATGAGAACATTTCCTCATCCATAGCCTTGGTCACATGCTTTAGTTTTCTGTTCAACCTCGTTATTTTAAATCTTTAATGAAGTTGTGTTAAGGCCTTGTGCAAAGAAATCCAAAAATAGGGATTAACCCTATCAGGGAAGCATTCGTCAATCTATATGTTTCATCTTTCACCAATAAAAGTGTGTTTTATCTCGAATAAGTGTGTTTTATCTCGAATAAGTCTTTCACGACACCCATTCAGCAAGATTGGTTTCCAACATCCTAAGCATTTAATACACATCTCATCAATTTATCTTGAGAAAAATAAAACCTATTCATGCAAGGACAAAAACGTGAAACCAAAATTTTAAACAAAAGGGTGGGGGCAAACAAAGGGGATGAAAAAGGCACTGGAAACAAACTACCTCATAAGGCAAAATTGGGAGATATAACTAAAAACGAAGTTGCATAGGCACAATCTACGCAATACAACAAACAACCATAGCCACATTGCAAGATGATTTCTGACCAAGTTTGACTGATAAAATAGATTCCCCCCTGCCTCTATGAGCTGCTAAGTTCCTTATTTGATTGATGTAATACCTAAATATGATTGCTCCTAGATTAAATTTACATTTTTAGATTGAAGTTACATTTTATGGTTGCTACTAGAGTATCGCATAACATATTTAAGCGTTACAATTTACTCTATTATTATCTGCTTTGGTCTACCCCTTCTGCTACCTATGTTTTATTCTTACCTATTTAAATTATGAATCAACTCTGTTATTGTTCTCTTTACTAGGGGATGCATTATGCATTCCCTTTATAGCTGTGTACGCATGTTGTACTCTCGAGTCCCGTTGACCTATCTTGGTCATTCGTGGACATTAATAAATTTTCAATTTCCACAAACGACTCCCTTTGGCTAAAATTATTTAACGCATAAAATGGTTCAATGCAAAACCTTTTTCAACTTACATTACCAACAAAAACAGAACGTGAATCTGCATCTTCTTTGCTTGCCTGAACTGCAGCTGCACTAGTAGGGTCTGCATCGCAAAATATAAAAGCATGAGTTACAAGAAGAATATATAGACTTCTCCCCAAAAGTTTTACTCACAAAGATAGCAAAAATAAGAAAAAGGCTAAAATGAAAATACTTTTTTTCATTGATCACACAGCAGAAACCTGAGATAAATGCTGTTTATGCTGTTTAAACTTCAGTAATGTCATAAGGAAAATGTTCATTGCATCAAGAGAAGTGAGGTGAGGTGCTCTACAGCTCAGGTAGGGGGGAGGATCCATCAACGCTTCGTGTTTGCGTGTAAGTTGTATATATATAACAGTGCTGTGAATCTAGACGGTGCACCGAGTGCACTGAATATAGACACCAGCATAAACCCATTCAAGCCCGGATTTGGTATCCACCTCAAGATTGAAAAGCTTGAGGATGTTTCACTTGAGTTCACGCAAATAGTCGACCCATCGAATATTGGAATTCAGTATATGCAATCTAAAAGCTTTGCAACCTCCAGGTGCATATGAGGCGTAGTTTAGATGGGTTTGAGCTGGTAGATAAAAGTGCATAAAAGTGCTTCCAGAAAGATCATCGCAAAACACAACAATTTCACAGTAGTTGCCGTTCCATCGATTTTAGGAAAATTTGAATGGAAATGAAGATAAAATACATAACCTTGTAGGGCGCCCATTTCTTTTTCTACCTTGGCCTGCATATCTCTGAGGGCAGCTGCTTCTTCTTCCATCTCCTTGAGCCTCTTCTTCATCTCTTCTAAATCCTGCAACAAAAATGAATATGAATAAATAATAAAAACCCTCCTTGTATTAGAATTTAAGGTTAGCTGAAGTTTAAATTGAGCTTTGAATGCTGGAGGGTTTAATAACAACCCTGGATGCAGCATCTTCATCGGCCTTGGCCATGTCCACATCGGGATGGTGAGCTTCTGTATCTCCTTCCATCTCGCCTTCCATTTCTTCAGGGATATCTCCCCCATACACTTCATGCTCATCCTCCATTATTTCTTCCTCTTCTCTCGGTCGGATTCACGAAAGCAATTGAGATTTGATCAACATTTATAGTATGTGCGTCAATATCAATATCAATCATAGAAAGGGAGGATGATAGGTGAAAGTATTGTAAGATAGAAATAAAATTATTTGGCTTAACCGTGTGTTCATCGCACGTGAACACTAACAATGAATAGTTTACCTAAGGACAACTTGCTCCCAATAACTAAGGTTTTTGTTCGGAAGGTCATTCATTATGGGTTTGATCAAACAGTGTTTAATTATGGACTGTCTTCCACTCTCAAGTGCATAAACATGTAATTAGTCCCTTTGAAGCGAGGGACTCTAGTATTCTATTAGGCGTTGATCATTAATTACTTTGCGTATGATTATAAATATTTTGATACTTTCCAAACCTATATATATGGGAGAAAATAAATAATTATTTTTTATAATATTTAAATTGATATTTATCTAACACACTACTGGCTAGCAAAATGGATGTCTTATTGTTGAGTTTTGATAGAGATTTGCTCGGCTTTGATAGATAAGCTAAGCTTTTCACTCTATTATAACTTCATTGCATTGCATTTTTTCAATGTTACATAAATTATAACTTCATTGAATTTCTCTAGAGGAAATTCATTGATTATCTTTAAATAGACTTTGATTTTGACGGTGATGCATTATATCTACTAACAAATCTAGAAATCAATCTATGTATGCATTATGGTGATGAAGGCAAACCAATCTCTGCATGCGACGGATCTATGTATGTTGTGAGTTTTGGCAACATTCTACAACCTTTTTCCACTGCCATTGTGCTTGTACATACCCTTGCCCTTCCTCTGGTCTAAGGTTGCACTTGGTAAGATAAGCAGATCTCGTATTGAAGGTGCTTTTCATTACAAGCCAGCTCATTAGACGATTTGAAATTAACGCTTGGAGTGTCCCTGAAACCTGAAGTTTGGAATGCCCCTGTGTGATTATGAGATGAGGATTGTCTGTATGTTGAGAATTCTTTGTATGCTGAGAAGAGGATCTATCAAGCATGAAACCTATTTAGTTAATCAATCTCCAGGTATTTCTTTGATAAAATTCATATATTTTTTCTTTGATTTAAAATTCAAATATTATATGTAGCATGAGAAAATGAATAAGTACCAAATATGTGAAGGATAGATTGTATTAGGCTTTTAGCTAGATATCGCAGTTAGTATCTTCGGCTTCCCATTGAGCGAATGGGCTTAGAGAGAACCAGATTTATAGAACCAAGCTTAGGGAACCTAAGAGATTACACACTTGGCTCATACCAAAGATATTTTCCATTCGGCTTATTATTAACAACAAATAGATTATCGGTGGTCTTAACATATTTCTCTGCCTGGCTTTCTTTCTCTACCTAGCTTTGGCTTGAAGCACCTAGCGGCTCAAATCAATTACCTATCATGTTCCCTATCAGGCTCAAAGAGATAACCTATAGCTAAGGGTCGGGCTAGAGAGTGTACCTCTTTTTGTTAAGTACCTGAATAGATCTGAAGATAAATCTCAAAATAAACCCACAATATCAACAAGAAAAAACCAAACCATTCACCAAAATACTGAACACAAGAAATAGTCAGAACCCTTGAGGTAGGGTAACACCAAATATTAATCCTTAAGGAAGGATAACACTCCTCAATCAATGCTTGATACATTCACAATATTCTTCACTATGCTCCAATACATTGCTTACACTTCTTTATATAACATTTTTTATCTTCTAGGAACATTCTAGAGAAGGAATCTTCTAGAAAGTCTATTTATTATATCTAACGACCATAGTGGGCCTTATTTAATATTATAGTGGACCTAGTCCACCTTACATTGAATGGCCTCCACTAATAATACATAACCCCATTCTCATTGGGTACGTCCCTGGGTACCCTATATTACCTCCCTAGGTATACTACACTCCATCCCCCTTCACATGTTTCGTCCTCAAAACACGGGAAGAAACCATACAATATGATCGGCTAAGAAATGTAGCCAACTGGTACCAAGTATGACCATCCATCCATCCTAATGGGAGATGAACATGATGTCCAGCTGGTGTCTTGCCGCCATGATCTTGATCTGCATGATGTTGGTGTTGCCATGGGATTGGTTCTCTAGCATGACACTGGTGTTGCCATGGGATTGGTTCTCTAGCATGATGTATTCATGTAGTGTTGGTAGGCCTCCATGCACCCCTTGATCGGTTTCCTTTATGGTTCTCTGTCGGTGCATAAATGTGTTGATGTTCACGCCCTTCCCTTGATGATTGTTGTTTCTTTATATGATGTGGATGGCGATATAGAACAATTGTAGGAATCTGTTCTTTTTTCTTCAAATCTACAACACATTGTGTGTTTGAGTCAATGACCTCCTTAGCTTCTTGATTGAGTCCTTCCTGTAGTTTTGCTTCATCTCCTTCTGTAGACTTTTCCTCTTATTCAACTTCAGACTTGGCAATAACTTCTTTGATGGCCTCCATTTTTTCAAATTCTTCATCAGAGAGTGTCATTATTTGGGAATACTTAAGTGATGCCCACCAAATTGATGCATCACCTTGTAAGTGTAAACTGACCAAACCTCTCAATTTCTCTTTATATGCTAACTTCTCTTCTTTTATAAAATTTTCAATGCTCGGGCCATCATCTTTTCCAGTAAAATACAAATACATCTTGGAATAAATCTTCAATAAAAACTAAAATCTTAAAAATAACTCAATGTGCAAATCGCACGGCTTTTTCCTGGGAAAACCCTGAAAAATAGTCAAATTTAACATGCTCATAACTTTACTTCCCAGACTCCATTTCGGGCGATTTTTTGTTTATTGGGTATTTTTCCGAGAGGAATTCAAATATCCAATTTTTTGGGCCAAATTCTACTCATAAAGTTTTAGATCTGAACCTGAAGTGTTTCACCCTCTTTTTTCCCTATAAAAAATCTACAAAAAGAGCCAAAAATTATCCCCTTCTTTGGCCAAGGAAAGTGCTTTAATACCAATTGTTAAGTACCTAAGTAGATCTGAAGATAAATCTCAAAATAAACCCACAATATCAACAAGAAAAAATCCAAACCATTCACCAAATATCGAACACAAGAAATAGAGAAAACCCTTGAGGTAGGGTAACACCATATATTAATCCTCAAGGAAGGATAACAATCCTCAAGCAATGCTTGACACATTCACAATATTCTTCACTATGCTTCAATACATTGCTTATACTTCTTTATATAGCATTTTGCAATCTTCTATGAACAATCTAGAGAAAGAATATTCTAGAAAGCTTATTTATTATATCTAAGTACCATGATAGTGGACCTTATTTAACAATATAGTGGACCTAGTCCACCTTACATTGAATGGCCTCCACTAATAATACATAACCACATTCGCATTGGATACCTCCATAGGTATCCCATATTACCTCCCTAGGTATACTACACTTTTGCATTAGTTTGATATCATCTCGTCGCAAAAGAAGTAAAGGCATAAGCACCACCTATTGAAGGACCAGTTGATCCAATTACAATTGAAGTCAACAACCCAACATCAATTAACCCACTAAATGTTATTTTTCACCTTCAGGAATGCTCGGACATGATCTTGTGAGAGCAGGATGTCTCTGTTCATATAGCCCCTATTTAAGGTAGGCCCAACACTCATGTTATAATAATAGGCCTTGATGTGGTTATATATCCCGGGCTGAAGGGCGAGCATATCGTCCTCACGACATAGATGCTTAGATAGAGGAGGAATGACCTCGAATTCACCACCCCTGAAAGTGATACCAGTGGTAAGCAATCCATAAGTAGCCTCTATTTAAGCATGTATGATGCAAAGCAGCATAGACAACACCAACCCAAACGCTGAAAACTACCAACCTGCCAAAATGAAACCTATATTGGTTGAAGCCAAGACTTTTAAGTCCAGAAAACTTGGCTCAGTAAGGTGCAGTGCAGGGACTCCCTTGGATTTGCGTAGTGTTACCATCCATCTCGCACAATGTAGGAGCAAGCCTCATCCTAGAGAGAGAGAGAGAGGAGAAATGATTAGAAGTCATTGGCAGACGTGGATCATTACAAGCAGATTAGTTCTCGATTACTTTCATTCCTTTGAAACCATTATGGCTACCCTCTTTCTTTATTCATCCTTCTGAGAGCTTCATGCCTTCTGAACAGAACAAGAATGAACCAGTACATAATACAGTGAAGAGCTCTATTGCTCATATTCTAAAGAGAAAATACGAGGTTGAACGTGAGTAACTAAACCCAATGTGTGACATTGAACCCTCAGATATGCTTGAAAATCTCGTTGTAGCTCCTTACTTGACTTGCATCTACCAACATGGTCTCCATTTTGTTAGATATCTTACAACACCCATAAAAAATTTCAGAGGTTTTGTGGGATGCATTGACGCAAACCTTGACCGGACTCTCTCTACCTTCCTGAATCCATCCAAATGATATCATCAAACATAGATAGAAGAATAGGTACCCATTTATTCCCCCATGTAATGAGGCGCATAAAACGCTCTGTGGGAATGAAGTACAACCAAATGATAGTTTGAACGCTCTGCTGGAATAAAGTGCAGCCAAATGATAGTTTATATCCCCTATGTCCAAAGTAGTAGGAATTACATACAAAACCCTATCTCTCTTTCACAACTAGAGGAACCACAACAGTCTCCCAGCTCGTTCCTTAACTCCTCGTCCTCTGGCATACATGAAGCTAGAATCTATAATTGTCATAAGAGTGGTCTCATAGAAAACAAGTGGCGTGCATGCATGCATGAAGATGTCAAATGGAACTGACAGACATCCTCACAGATGGACACACAAGGCCCCCCTCTGGGTTGTTGGGTGATTTTACCAAGAAAGTGTCGATTGCCACCGTCACATATTCAAGTCATATCAGTATCTTTGCACCTTCTTTCATTTAAACCATGATGTATAACTTCTTTTTAATTGAAAATAGTGTTATGGAAACATGTTGCTTCATTTCTATCTGACCCCCACAATTTCATTGGAAATGGACAATATTTTTGGGTAAGAATGTATTGCCCAATTGATGTCCAATACATGGTTGTTTTCCAGGGATATACAAATCAGCATACTACTCTAGGCTGAGGTTCAGTGAGCCCTTAGTTTGATTTTCTGCGGACCACTTGTCCACCTCCAAATCCCAATGTTCACCAAGGCTGAGTAGAGTTATAGAGGTAACTCGCAATATTTGATGTTAAGCCAATTTCACACTGTATCGGAAGCAATTGGCATTAATTTCCCAAAAGACATGATCATTGTGCATGAGAATGGCTTTGACATGTGAGCCATCATTTTATGGCATACTAAGTATTAAACTAAATTAGAATAATTAGTGGAAATTGGAGCAGGTTCTTCCCTACCTTGAAAGATTTACCCCAATACGACAGGTGAATTGAAAAAAATTGACTACTAAAATTTCATTGCTACCAAATGCATCGAATTCTTTCAACCTGTGACTCTGAAAAATTCTCGATGCCCTAGCTCGAACTGTCTACTGTGATATGTGGTAGTTGACAGGAGCCTTAAGAATTTCAAGGCCACAAAATTCATCGAATTATTACCATCAACCTGCCACTTTGACAAATGGAGAGGATGGAAGGACTGAGCCATCAAGATTGAGCTAGGGGACCATCAGACTATAGCGAGGTGAGTTTTAATTTACAAGGGAATACATGCATGTTCCATGTACAAGCATCCCTGCATTTTTATATTACCCCTGTGTGTAAGTATACTCAACCAATGTTTGTATACTAACCCAAGAATGAAGCTCCTTTGTTTTATTCGGTCATTCATGTTCCCTTCAATTTTAATTTTGAAACTTTTGGAAAGCTACAAGAAAATAGAAGCACTCATGAAAATGGGAGACCGACAGGAATAGAAGCACTCACGAAAATGGGAGACCGGCAGGAATAGAAGCACTCACGGGCGAAGTGTTACAGATCTCCATCAACCAAACTGTAGAGCACTTAGCTTCTTTAAAGCAACCATGTTTGTATGCATGTATTTTCTTCGTGGATGGCTTTATAGAGGGTGATTGCAGAGGGCGAATTTTCCCGGGTAAGTGCTTCCAGTGATATCTTCTCAACTGGATGTTCCCTATTCATGTGATATCATCTGTGCACACACATATTTTCTTATTTACGGTACATAAACCTACATATGAGAATATTTATGTTCTTTTATTGCATTCTCTTTTTCGGTGGATTATGATAATGTTATTATTCTTCTCTTATTTAATATCGTTGTCATTCATTCCCCATTTTCCACACTTCAATTATGTAATTGTTGGCATCCTCATCTCATCAATGCTTGTGTTCAAGATGTTGGCTTGGATTCATCTCTGCAATCAATACTCATTTTGATCTCTCCAAACTTTTTTCAATGGACAATCCCTACTTATTCATATACCTTCTTTCATTTGATTTTCATTCTTGCTAGCATGTAATCTACAATGCTTCCTATTGGTTGGACATTGATGAAGGATGGCCTTCTATTTGGGTTCGTGCTTGGACTCTAATTATTCATATATTTTTTCTCAGACTAGGTATTCTGGTTTATTTATTACAAATGTACATTTGACTTGGTCAATATCCCAACGGCTTGAATTTGATAAGTGAACATGAAATTCTTGTCAGCCCGCTCTTACTAAACATCAAACATGTTATGGTATGGAGGTTGAGTTGTACAATACCCTGCGATTAGTGTTCTTAATATTCAAAATTATTTGGTACGAACTTTGAGCTATACATTACCATGGGCTTTGTTTCATATTCTTAATCTTAAAAATATTTAAGGGTTGTATATAAAATTTTAACAATATTTGAGGTTTGTATATAAAATTTCAACATTTGAGGTTCATATATATAATTTTAACATTTAAGAATTGAGTTTGGTATGAAAACCTTAAAACTTGTAGTAATCCTGCTTTTTCAAATTTACCATTTATATGTTAATATGTACTTGATTTTGATTTCTATGATATAGAAACAAAAACTGCCATACTAGTATGCCATGAAAGTTGTAAACTTTCTCCCCTTGATTTGTATGGGAAGGAGGCATAAGATTTTATTGATTTAGGTGGTCTTTAATAGGCAAATGCTCCAAAACAGCTACCCACTTTCACCTTCACCAGGCATGGCCACAATTATACATAAATTCTATATCAAAATTTTATGAAATATCACTCACAATCAATATCAAAGTCTTCATGGTACTTGTTACAGGAGACTTCTTATAGATGCCTAAGATTTGTCTTTTATTCCCTATATGATGAAATTGGTAATCTATTTACATCAAAAGTATTTTTCTCTACATATACTAGTGATTCTCCCCATTTACAGTGACAATGGGTTGCTTAGTTTTTGTCCTCTCGAAATTTCAACGTCATGGCATTTTCAATAACAAATAGGTTGCTTAGGTTTTTTTTTTGGAAACTTTAACGACATGGCTATATACTATTTATTTATGTACTTTTTTTTCTACATATACTAGTGATTGTCCGTACCACAATAAAAATAAATAAAAAAAACAATTATGAAACATATGCCAATGCAAAACCAAGTCATTGATCATCAGTAATTGGTGGCTATGAAACATGCACTTTACACCCAAATCTCAACCAAATCTGCTATGCAGCGTCAACGAACCTTTTGTATCGTACGTTTTTAGCAACGGAAGAGTATGGTTGTAAAAGCGAAACAAAATTGTTGTATTTTATGCTTTGTCCATGTTTTTTTTTTTTTCAACGAGAAATTATCTCGATATATATTAGAGATATATATCATTTACATTCACTGTATCCAGTCTAGCACAGCAGCCATTACAAATTTCGTCCCGGAGACCCAGCAGGGTTTGACCTCGAGACCTCCTCCCAACACTTGGAGGAAGGTCCTGTCTTTACCAATCACGCTGGACTCACGGGACTATGCTTTGTCCATGTTAATAGAACTGGAACTTCCACGGGAACTCAAATTTTCCAAGGAACTTTCATTATCATAAGTCAAATTTCCCATAGATATTGTTGGAGTACACTATAGCCTGGATCAACTACCAATTGATATCTACAAAACTTCCAAACAACGTTACAATTTGCCTACCCAGGCAATGCATTATATAGAGATTGTGGAGATGATTGAAATGATGAAAGGCCTCCCTTGAACGCCTTATGAAAAGTGTCATGATATTCCCAAAATCATACTCACACAAAGGGAGAAATTCTGGTCCATTTAGATTTGCAAAGCTTACATGTAAATGGCAATTTTATTATGACAATAAATATTTTTACTATTTTATTAATAAATCAACAAAACGATAATAAATGTATAACTGCAGGTAATTTTGATATTGCAAGTTATCAATAATGGATCAAAATTGTCATAATTGACACCCATTGCTTGCATCCCTATAGTCGTAGTCTGAATGTTTTACGAAATGACTCTTCTCCAACGATATTTTCCGGGGACGTTTGCCTGAAATCTGGGGAGAAATTGTTAGATACGTTGATTTGAGTGATTATTTCTATATAATCCAAGTGCCCCAGGAGTTTTTCAGCACATTGAATCCATTTTTGCATTCAAAAATGGATTTTAAACAACAAAAAATAGTGATTTCGTGAAGATTTATGTCATCGTATTCCGGTGAAAAAAACCATTTTGTAGAACAATTAGACGGCACCCATCACTAAACACTGTCATATCTATTTGCTATATAGAAAAAATCAAACTAATTCCTATCAACTTTTACATCATTTATATTAGAATACAGGTCAATATTCTCATAATTTAAACCCATTGCTTACATCACTAAACATTGTTGTATCTATTTTTTATATAGAAGAAATCAAACTAATTCCTATCATCTTTTACAACATTTTATATTAATAATATTATAAGCTATAACCATTTACAACATTAATATTAATATTAATATTATAAGCTATAACTATAAAAAGAAAAAAAGATTCACTACAGATTAATAAAATTAAAATTGCACAATGTTATAGATTTATCATTCAAATTCAATACATTGAGATAATAGCCACCATGGATGCCCTTAATCATGCCATTCATTTAATAGTATATCCTTAAACATTAAAAGGTGGACACATGAATTATATGTATTTAATAGTATAACCGTGGAGGCAAGATTAATACTATATATAAAAAATAATACGTTTTTACAAACCAACTTCAAATGATGGACAATTTAGTTTCAAATATCAAATATGAAGCATTGTTTTTGCAACTTATCATAACTTATGCAATTTAATATAATTTAATCTTATTATGACTTTAAATATTATTGTTTTCCATCCTATCTTCCTGGCATAGACTAAGTTGCCCTACAACATGTGTTTTATTTGCAAAACCTTAATAAGTATTGTGTTTTATGAATTATTCATTCAAAACTTTATTTTTTTCATTCAAGAATGTGTGAACATTCACAATTCACCATTAAAAAATATCATTATTTTAAAATTAATTTAGTAGAGTATTTAATACTCAAATTATTCATTATGATCCATCTCCTTTGAACATCATTTGTTGGAGATTCAACTTGAGTGACTCAATGATGACATGGTGAATATTAAAGCAAGCATATTTGTTGGAATCCCTCGTGTCTTATACATGTGGAAGATGAAGCTTAGATGGAATTTGATCGTGTAATTCTTAATATGCTATCATTTTTAAAAGTGTGTGTGAAACAATGGTACTTGACTCCACTTGACCTTTAGGTTCTTTTAATGAGAGGGTATGAAACTCCATGCAATAGATGCTTTGTAATCAACTTTGGTTGCTAGGGTGTCTATTTTGTTGAAGACACCCGAGACTTGTACTTAGCTTCATTTGTATAGAAGACGGTGTTGGTGGAATTGTAATTGTGTGAGGTTGTGATTTGATTGTATGGAATGTCCATCACACTTCCCTTCACACTAGATATCATTGGCATGACTTAAGAGAAAGATGCCCACTCAACCTATGGCTCATTTTGAATCACGAATTATAAGTTATCCTCTCTTTTTCTTAGATTTGGGCATTGAATTGGAATCTAACACACAACTTTCTCTAATACAAGAGTATAATCCTTTTGTTTTCGAAGTGAACTACTATTTTCTTTATGGAAAACTTTTCCAATCCCTGTTTTTTATCAAAGCCAAAGGGTAGTTCACAAACTCACATAAGCATCGCCCATCTTGCACTCCAAAATAAAAACAATTCTAATTTCCACAATCAACAGCTTGCTTTATGGACCTCTATATCTCCACAAGCGCATACAAATCCTTCTTGTTGATCTCATCATGCTCAACTTCTTTTTGGTCCCTTTATGGATATTTAACCATCCAAAAACCTCATTTTCATACTCTCAACCATGGGAACTCATTGAAATCAACTTGCAATGTGAACTAACATAGTTAGAAGACCATTCATCTAACATTCATTATGGGAACTAAATTACCTTGCGTATTTAACTTATCAATTATATGGCTATTCAATTACCATTCTTTATTGTTATAGTTGTCGTTGTTGTAGAAGCGAAGGAAGCCAATGGTGTTGATCGGGGATAACACGTGTTAGGGAGATAATGTTAACTCAGTAACACACTTCCTAGTTCACAACGAGCACACAAGATTAATCATCGCAACCCATGTTAATTCAATTATGTGCCAATCATTGGTGCAAAAATTCAATTAACACACATTAGGATGCACCATCACACAAATTCAGTTAGCATGCAACAACCAAAAACATCGCTCTTCAATCCTTTAGTTATATGTTTCCTAGTAGGAGCATTGACCTTTGGGTTTCATCCAAATGGATAATGTGATTAATAAATATCCTTCAAAATGTGAGCATCTCATACCTTGTATGTTAGGGATGTAACCTTCCTAACCCCTCACGTAGGTAGAATAATATGTTTTCTATGGAATAAAGGCCAACATTAGTAAATGAGGCTTATATAATAATGTGAGCAAGTCTAATGTAAGAAGACTTAATAGAAGTTTCCACTTCTAGAAACATCTTCCTACAGAATGTTCTTTAGAAGATAGAATTAGTATAAATAGGAGTAGAAGGCATGGGAAAGTCTTGTCTTGAGAACTATTGTAATCGATCTTTGCTTTGTTGGGGATTGCCCCCTCAAAGAGGCAAGTGAACGTGGCTTTCTATAAACAAAGGTATCATTGTTGGTGTTATTGTTCTCTATATTTTGTTGTTTCGCAGGTATTTGTCGTAATATTTATGTTTTTACTTATTATAATACATTTGGTACCTTACAAGTGGTACCTGTTAGGATATTTAGACACTTAGGAGTTAGTTAAGATTTACTTGGTCTAATGTGTCGTTAGGTAAAAGTGTGTTTCTTTAGTATGCATTAGTATGCATTTGTAGTTAGGAAATCTGACGGTCATGATATGTTCTTGACATAGAGTGATATGACGATTTATATTCTCCTCGATCTTAACGACCATTGATCTGTGGCTTAACACCTGATTGGTCCATGATCTCTATTTAAAGAGCACGGAGGGTCATTTGCCGACGATTGATTGTGAGAAACCCTCTTGTAAAATATCTTTGTAATCTTTTTCTTTTGCATTAATAAACTGCTCCAAGCGGTCGCGTTGGCTGGGGCCGTGGATGTTTCCCCGTAGGGGGTTTACCACATCAAAAAATCGGTGTGTTGATATTTGATATTGTTGTGTGAGTGGTTACTGAAATTGTTTGTCCTCTGTTGGAATACATGTGTTGTCGAACATGGTATCAGATATTGTTTGAAGACCCGCTCTTATTGTAGATCGAGATCGTGAAACTCAATTTCCTCATCTCCATTTTCTGTCATTTTTCGTACATGTATGGGTTGATAGGACTACTCCATTGCGTCTGGAGCACTCATTTCAATCAGGAACACTTTTTGTTTCACTCGAAAATGTTTTTGTTTGCCTAAGATACGACCTTTTCAGTCAAATCTGGAGGTATAAAGCTTGAATTCACATTTTAAATTTTTTTGCAGAGTATTATTTTTGGTTTTCTTTTGGTTTTATATTATTTGTTTATGGGTTGCTACTCTTTTAGATCTGCATATTCTCTTTGCCCCGTGCTCTATGTGATCTCGGCAAATCAGAAACAGATAGGAAAAGGTGCATCTTCCGGGTAAGCTAACCGAGATCTAACCCCTGTTGTCATCGAGAAGCGAAAATTTTTTCTTGTGTGAAAAGAGTTTTTTTAGCACGCTCTCCAAGGTCATCGTCAACAACAATGACATCAACCTCAATCCTCTTGCTAAACAATACAATATGTTTTGCTAGCCCATTTGGTTAAAAGTTTCCTTATTAAGTAAGAGGTCTTGAGTTGAAGTCTCTCTTTTTGTTATTTTTTTTGAAAAAGTTCATGGTCCATTGTAAAGTGTATTTCACTTAAAGTATAAAAGTGAATCACTATAAATAGTTTTAATACTTTATTTTAGAGTTATTTATCTTGCATGCAGATTTTCTTTTATAAAGTAACTTCACTGTAAAAGTGATCCTCACTTCTTTTTATAAAAGTGGGTCACTTCATAAAACAACTTACATCACCACATGGTCCTTTGGTTACCGTTTATGCCTTTGTTTAAAAATGACATAACTTTCACATCCAAAGTCTGTTTTTAGTGCCGTTTTTTTTTTAAATCGCATATATTTTTGAGATCTTTCCATCTAGATCATCAGTTTCAGTTTTTAAATCCATATTATCTACATATTTAATATGGATTCTTACAGTAATCTTTTGCTTACTAGCACCAACTGCTTCTAATGGAAATCTCATATGGAGGATTTATTAAGAAGTAAAGGTTTGTACCGGATTACCTTGGGAAAGGAAAAAGAACCCACTGATGTTGATAAGAAAGTCAAATGGGATAATAGAAGTGACGAAGCACGTGGACTAATCAGAATGTCCATCTCTCCTTATTTAAGGTTCCACCTTAAAAAAATTGATGACCTCGATGAAGCTTGGGAAAAGATTGAAATTGTGTTTGGTAAACTCAATATTATTCGAGTACAACAATTAGAAAATCAAGTAATGACTTTAAATCCAATTGATTTTTCTTGTATTGGAGACTATCTATCTAAGTTTAAACACTCAGAATTTTATGTGAAGAATGTCAGATAAAGATGGAGGAAGAGTGTTGCATCTATCTTATTCTCTCTAAGCTAGGTAGTGCATATTATGTATTTGTATCTACCTTTTATGTCATGAGAGAGGCTCTAGGGACAACTTATAAAAAAACCCACTCTTGAATCCTTTTGTGTTGCTTTGATTAGAGAGGAAGATAAGCTTGTACAACTTGGAGTGATCAACATTGCAGGTACCTCCAACAAAGCCTTAGTTTCCCAACAAAAAGATGAACCCAAGAATCCCAAGAAGCAACATCCTTGCTACAACAACAAGCAACATAAGGGTCCCAAATCTGCTCAGACATCTTTAGCTCCTAATGGTGACAAATGAGCAAAATATAAAAATAAGAAGACTGACAGTCATTGCAACTTTTGTGATAAAGATGGTCATGATGAGTCCAAATGTTTCAAGGAGATGACAGCTTTAGAAGCAGTGATGGAGAAGCACAACATCAGTATTGATTCTACTTCTTCTTCTTCTTCTCATGGACATGCATTTTCTGCTTCTAGTTTCTCCTTCAATACAACTTCTACTTTTTCTTCTGATGAGTGGCTTATTGATTCTGAAGCATCTTATCATATGGCTAAGGATAAAGACATATTTTCTGCTCTAAATGAATGTAACACCAAGAAAACATTTGTTGGTGATGATAGATCTCTTAGTGTTGTAGGATCTGGAACAATTCAAGTAGATAATGGTCATTTCAATGATGTATTATGTGTTCCAAGTCTTTCTTGTAACCTTCTATCAGTATATCAAATGACTCATTCAGGTGAAGGTAAAACCGTAGAGTTTTCACCTCACCAAGTTGTAATCAAGGATCTAAAAGATCCTAAGCATGTTCTTGCAATTGGAATTGTTGATGATATTAATAGGTTGTACAAGTTTGACAACTTTGGGTCATTATTTTTTTCATCAGTTTTTGTTGCTCATAGCGATGACTTGAGCAAACTTTGGCATGAGCAGTTTGGTCATCTAAACTATCACTCATTGCAACAACTATGTAATCAACAGATGGTGATTGGTCTTCCTCCCGTTTCATGCAGAGATGGTGTTTGTGCTGGTTGTGTTCTCGACAAACATCATCGCAACAATTTTGACAAACGTGCCTCTTGGCACGCCTCGAGCCCTTTGCAACTTGTTCATAATAATTTTTGTGGTCCACTTTCTTCTCCTTCTTTTTCTGGGTGCAAGTATTTCTTAACTTTCATTGGTTACTTTTTCAGACGTACTTGGGTTTACTTCTTAAAACTTAAGAGTGAAGTTTTTGGCCTACAAGGCCCTTGTAGAAAAGCAATCTGGACATCAAATCCAAAAGTTAAGAACAAATAATGGAGGCGAATATGTGAACAATAATTTTACAAGTTACTGCACAACACAAGGCATCCAAATGCAACACATTGTTCCATATACACCACAACAAAATGGTGTTGCTGAGAGAAAGAACCGCACATTAAAAGAAATGGCTAATTGTATGATCCAATCTAAGGGGTTAAGTCTAAAGTATTGGGCGGAAGCAATCAACTGTGCAAACTACATAGTAAATCTCACTCCCACAAAGACTCTTAAAAATATAAAATCGGAAGAAGCTTGGACTAAAATTAAACTAGATGTAAGTCACTTCCGTGTATTTGGCAGTATAACATGGGCTCACATTCCTGATGAGAAAAGGAAAGCATTGTAGCCTAAGAGTGAGAAGTGTATATTTGTTGGTTATTATGAAGATGTAAAAGGTTATAGACTTCTTTAGCCACATTGTAATGAAATTATTATTAGAAGAGATGTTAAATTTGATGGAAATCTCTTGGCCTGCAAGCCTAATTCGACAATTGTGCCTTCTTTGACCTGCGATCCATCTTCGACGTTTGTGCCTTCTTCTGTTCCTATTTTGGTTTCTTTTTCAGATGATGACAGTGAGGATGAAAATCCACCTCCGTCTACTCACCTTCCTCTAGATGAGTCCTTTGAACCTAAACCAACACCAGTTCCACCACTTCCTAGATGGGTCCGTTCAACATGAGAAGCAGTTGGTGGTCTTGTCAGTGATCCTTCAGATCAGCGTCGAACACGTTCACAGTTCCAGTGAGCCTCTTCTCTTTTGGCTCAAGTTTCAGAGACTCATGATCCAAAGACATTTGCATAAGTTTCAGGTCATCTAGATTGGGATACATCAATGAATGAAGAGTATCATTCTTTAATGACAAACGATACTTGGGATCTTGTACCTCTTCGAAAAGGAAGAAAACTTGTCAGATGTAAATGGGTCTACAGAACTAAGTATGCATCAAATGGAAGTGTTGAAAGACAGAAGGCTCGGTTAATTGCCAAAGGATTTTCCCAAGTTGAAGGAATTGACTATAATGAAACATTTTCCCCTGTAGCCAAAATGAATTCCATCCGCCTTGTTCTTGCCCTTGCAGCCTCACATAAATGGGAGGTCCATCAGATGGATGTTAAATCTACCTTCTTGCACGGATATTTGCAAGAATAAATCTACATGGAACAACCTCTTGTCTATGTCCAAAATGACTCTAGCCTTGTTTGTCACCTTAAGAAATCTCTTTATGGTCTTAAGCAAGCTCCCCGAGCTTGGTATGCCAAAATGGACAACTTTCTTATTGACACCAGATTCTCTAGATGTCATTCTGATCCTAATGTCTATACCAAGAAAGTAGGAAGCCATCTCATAATCCTTGTCCTTTATGTTGATGACCTTATCCTTACTGGTAGTGACTCAAAACT
>ML778032.1:971257-994137 GCA_009831015.1 Picea engelmannii
TTACTGCCACCTGTACTTCTCCCGAAGTTGATGCCACCTTGTACCATCAGTTAGTTGGTAGCCTATTATACTTGAATCATACACGTCCTGATTTGTCCTTTGTTGTTGGTCTTGTTGCCTGGTATATGCAAACACCCCATGAAAGCAATTGGAAAGCAGCTAAAAGGATACTTCTCTATGTCTATGGTACAATTTAGTTTGGGATACATTACAGTTCAGGGGGGACTCCTTTATTGGTTGGTTTCATTGATTCAGATTGGGTCGACAACCCTGATGATCAAAAGTCTACTACATGTTATGTTTTCAGCCTTGGTTCAAGTAGAGTACCGAGCAACGATAAATGCAAGTCAAGAAGCCTTATGGCTTCGACAGATTCTTTCAGATTTTGGATTCCAGCAACAACATCTGACCAACATTTGGTGTGACAATCAGAGTGCCATCAAGCTCGCCAAAGACCCAGTTCAACATCAGTGCAAGAAACACATCAAGCTACACATGCACTTCATCAGAAAGCTCATTCATGATCAAGTTATTGATGTTCTCTTTTGTCCTACCGAAGATCAAGTTGTAGACATTTTCACAAAGTCTCTTACAGAAGTGAAGTTTTCCAAACTTCAATCTATGTTAGGAGTTCAAGAAGTTGTCATTAAGGGGGGATAGGCTCTAATGCCTCCTTCCTTCTCCTATTGTGTCACTATTGTAAATCCTTCAATCATATCCCAAGTTGTTCTTAAGGGGGGATGTTAGGATATTTAGACACTTAGGAGTTAGTTAATATCTAATTGGTCTAATGTGTCGTTGGGTAAAAGTGCATTTCTTTAGTATGCATTTGTAGTTAGGAAATCCGACGGTCACGATATGTTCCCGACATAAAGTGATCTGATGGTTCATATTCTCCTCGATCTTAATGACCATTGATCTGTGGCTTAACACCCGATTGGTCCATGATCTCTATTTAAAGAGCATGGAGGGTCATTTGTCAATGATCGATTGCGAGAAAATCTCTTTTAAAATCTCTCTGTAATCTTTTTCTTTTGCATTAATAAACTGCTCCAAGTGGATGCGTTGGCTGGGGCCATGGATGTTTCCCCGTAGGGGTTTTACCACGTCAAAACATCGGTGTGTTGATCTTTGATTTGGTTGTGTGAGCGGTTACTGACGGTGTTCATCTTCTATTGGAATACATGTGTTGTCGAACAATATCAAAGCACTTTCCTTTGCAGAAATTTTGGGACGATTCTTTTATGAGTAGAAACATGTATTGTCGACGTCTTTAAAGCACAAAGATTTACCTTTTGGTGGATAAAATTGTGGCTGGGGAAGACTACACGCAAGAAATACAGATGCTTTCACAAGTTACTTGAAACAAATGTTTCACCTTGTTGGAAACCTCTATAACCCTTGTTGATACACCTTCAAGTAGTACAACATTAAACAACACCTGTACAGAACCATCACTCCCACGTACCTTCGCGTATATAGTAAGTCCCCTAGGTCTCCTGAAACAAACTTTAAATCATCCTATCGATCGCCTGACTACTATAGTTACACAAAGAACAACACTTGGGAAGACTACTCTCTAGTATCTGGGTAATCCGGTAGTACGACTAAGGGTATAGTCGAGCCTCCTTAGTTGGTGCCCCAAGATATTTGGCTAAGTACTATTGTTCAACCCCGCACATATATCATAGAGTTATAACACATGGCAAACCCTTTTCTATAGGAACCATAAAAACCCTAACCCTTGGGAACATAACAAAAACAAAAGGGAACTTTTGTAGCACAACCTTGCCTCTTGCATCCAAGTTGCGCAATTCCTACACAATTTTCTTTGTTAACAAATTGGGCATTTCGTTATTGCAGTATTCTTCATGTTGGAGTATAACTCTGTAGGAGTAAAAAAACAGTATAGTGGTCCCGTCGACACCCTTATTCAAGACATATCACATTAGATTCCTCTCTTTTCCCTGATCGCAGTAATACCTATCACTTCTAAGCATTTTTTTCCTATGGATCCATCCACCCTTCCTAACACCCTTATTTTCCCCATGTCCCATTGGATTCTTCTCTTTGCTTCGCTTGTCGTGATACCCCTCACCTGTTACCTTGTTTTTTGCGTGGACCCACCCACCCCCTTTCCACTTATTCCCAAATGGCTCTCACCCACAAGCAAGAAATCACCAACTTGCTCATCGATAATGAACAGAACAAGCGTAACATCTAGGACATCAATTCCAACACTGCTACCATCAACACTAATATTGCTTCCCTCAAATATGATATGTGAGGTGTGCAACAGTCCATGGACTCTCTTTCTACCAAGATGAATCAGTTCATGAGTCAATTCTCAGGCCTTAACTCCTCATTGGCACTACGCGCGGTTGTAATACCCTAGGTTCGAGTTATCTTTGACCAACAAACCCTACCAGACACTGACCCTTTCAACATCACCTGCTTGTACAGATGAAGTCTCACCCGAGGTATCTATTGAGACTGCAAGAACCAAGTTTCTACAGTAGTGAGGGAATGGGAGGTGATCCTTCTGTTCATTCTTACTTTTTGGTTATGTGCGCATTGCTCTGTCTTTGTTCTTTAATAGCTACTTAGTGATTCCATATTCGTATTACCATTATATTTCAGATTACCACATAACCCAGTACTGTAACAACCATGATTATTGCACAATGATTATACATAAGACAAATCTAATCTAATAAGCATCCAAACATAATCCATGAACAATTATATAAAAGACATTTGACACAAGAGTTGACGTGGTTCACCCAACTTTGGGCCACGTCCACAACAAATGGCTTCTTTATTATACGTTTGGTAATTGCTTTAGGCTTGCACACTACGCTTACAAAGATACATCATGGTCATCTTTCCTTTCTCCTAGCCTAGTCGTTCAATAGTGCAATCCTCTCTCTCTGTCTACATCATCTCCTCAACATTTAACCAACCATAACAGTAACTAGTAGAGAACCCAACAATGAGGAACCAAGCAACCCCTATTCTCTCGATCCATTACATATTTATACATACATTCTAGGGCTTAAAACCCTAATTTTTTCATCCCAAAACCCTGTTACAATGCATGACTACTCCAGTTAACTAGTTGTTCATGCTGCTTTCACCTACTTTCCCATCAGCATGCTGCTTCTACGCTCCGACTGTTTTTCTTCCTGCTTTTCTATGTCCTTCTATCTTTAGCACGTCGAGCTATCATCCTTCCTTCTCACTCACTTTCTTCTTTGCTTTATTCTTCTCTCTGCTTTATTCTCTTTTTATGTGCATTGTACTTTTGGATGCGCCTCAACTGCGCACTCTCAAATCTTCCTTCTTCTTCTGCACATTTCTTCTATATTTAGGATTTTTACCAAAATTGTATCCCAAAACTGCATGTCCAACCTGCCCCCGACACTCACATGTGGCTTGTCCCGAGCCACTTAGGCCTATTGCATGCTTCTGCTCCCTTGGATAAATTTCTTTGAGGCTTCCTTAGTTGTCACAACTTCCTTTATGATTTCTTTCTATGTTTCCACAATCTCTTCGACCCTCTATACAATCAAGCTCATAAGTTTTTCTTCTGCTTCGTGGGTGGATTGCTTCACCTTTCCCTGTGCAGTGGTCAGTTCATCGATCACCCTTACTGATTCTTCCTACAACAGTCCTAAACATTGTTGAAGGATCTTTTAGTCATCCCTCATTTGTTCCACTTCCACTTATGACTGTCGCTATGCCAAAATTGATGTCATACATTCAACTGGTGGAAGTGTGTTGATTCTCTCTAAAGCGTGTTGGGCCTTTTCCTATGCTTCTCTTAACTTGGCTTACATAGCCTTCATCTTTGGATCTTCCACTAAGTCTGTCCAGATTTGTGTGCTCTCCTCACAGAGTTTTATGCACTCCTCTTATATCTTCTTAATGTTGGCGACTATTGTTATCGCCATTCTCTCTCTTCCTTCTTGAACTTTTGGTGGCATGACTAGTGTACTTTGCAACTGTAGGTCCTCAATATTTTCTCAGAAGCCTTTGATGACTTCGACAATCTTCAATACTTGCTCTTCCATAGTAGCTTCAACTACTATCAGGAACTCTCGCATTTCCTTGTATATTTTCTGGACGCTTGCTTGTGTCTTTTGTGCCACACTCGCGGCTTCATCCTTTTCCTTTTTGGCTTTCCTGACCCTTTCCTCGACCTCTTTCTTTTGCTTCTTTACTTCTTCCACTTGCCCTTCCATTGCGCTCTTTTGTTGGAGGACAGTTTCATACCGTTGCTATAACAACGAATTTTCCTCATGTACTTTGGCTAGTTGTTGGTGTGCTTCCTCTCCTCGCATCCTAATCTCATGCAACATGCCCATTTGAAGGCTTTGTAGTATGTGTGTCAGCAGTCGCAACACCACAATGTTCAGATGGTTAATCTCCTTCACCTGTTCCTGTAATTCTGTCATTGGGAACTCAATGGCGTCTACCTTAATGTGTAGTGTTGTATGTCCAGATGCTAGCTTGGTTAAGGCTAGACACACAGTTCTGCTTCTTCCACTGTAATTGTGGACGTTCCCCCCTCTGACCTACACTATTTTGTTATGTTGGTTGCTTCCAAGAGATGTTGTAGTGCTACCAAGTACTCCTTCACCTTCTGGTGGTTCTCTTCTTGTTTCCTAGTTGCTTCTTCAATGACTTATTGATCTAGGTGGATCTCAATGGCCATCCACCTTTTCCATTAAATCAACATTTCAAGCCTATGGTTTTGATAAACCATGCTATTCACCCTTTTGATGGGGAATGGAATGTAATTCCATCTTCATTTGTTAATTACAAACATCATGTAATGATTTCCTAGTGGTCTTATGTACATGCTTGCAGCATAGCTTAATGCATCAGATCCCATTAGAACTCCGCAATTAAGTGCACTTGAGCTAGAGTAGTACTGGGATGGGTGACCACCTGAGAAGTCCTAGGGTTTTACATGCCTATGGAATTTTATAAACTTAAACTAATTTATCCCACAAGCATCATGAGAATCGTTCTCCTCTCACTCTCTCATATATAATTGAGGTGAAGGAGGCCCTTTAAGCATGCGATGGGTCTTATGTACATGCTTGCAACATAGCTTAATGCATTAGATCCCATTAGAACTCATCAGTTAAGTGCACTCGAGCTAGAGTAATATTGGGATGGATGACCGCCTGGGAAGTCCTGGTGTTTTACATGCCTATGGAATTTTATAAACTTAGACTAATTTATTCCACATGCATCATGGGAATTGTTCTCCTCTCACTCTCTCATATATAATTGAGATGAAGGAGGCCCTTTAAGCATGATATGGAGTGTGATGTAAAGCTTGTTGCGAATGAAGCATAACCAACATCTCTTTCTTTTCAGAGATAAGCTACCCCATTCTGCCAGTTTGTGTTCTACAATGTTTTTCTCTCTTATTCATTAATAGAAATTGGGCTTCACTATATTTTATGTTTCTTGCAATATCTCTGTGTATTTCCTTGTTATATCTATGTTATATTTTTGTCTTCATGTCGTTCTCAAAATAATTCAGATCATTTCTTCTACGTCGTGCCGTACTTGGTAGCCAATCCTATCCATATCTTCATTGGTTAAGTTGTATATTGGGGGTACTTTGTGCACTTTGGCCTTCTTGCGCGCACCTCCTATTTGCTCCTTCCCCTTATCTTTTATTTTTCGTTCTTTCTCGAGCACTGTTTATTGTGCCTCTGTTGTTGATGGCCCCAACACATTTATTGCATCATTATTCATTCTCTTAGCCCTCATCCAGTTCTTCCTCGCTCTTATCTTGTTCTTCTTCATCTTCTGGGTGCCCCATTTTCTCTGTTGGGATTTTCCACCCATCTTCCCAATCATTCACAATCAAACATGTTATCGCACAAGTTGTAGGTTGGGCAAAGCTCAACCCAACCACCAAATGGTGACAATTAAGGGACATTATACCCAATGTCACCTTGATATAGGTTCTGCGCTTCAAGGGTGACTAGGTCACTCTAGGTAGGTGATCCCAGTGACTTTAGGGGGATTGAGATAGATGGAATGGAAGGAAGAGAAGTATCCCCCTAAGTTTCAATAATGGAAGAGGAAAATGGCTCTGATGACTTGTCTTCGAGTGGTTTAAAGTTGCCAAGTCTTTGGGTACTTGCAAAAGTGTTTGTACCTACCTGAGACACAAGAAAAGCCACACTTGCATATAGTATGTTAGGTGGACGAGCAAGTTAATATTGTTGTCCCTAATTTGTAGCAACATATCGATCAATTTATCAACATTTATTAAACCATGACAAGTACAATAAGAGCTAGTAAAAGTGAATTTGAAAGCATAAGAGTTAAACTAGCAAATGACTAAGGATTAACATGCACTTTGATATTTAAAGAAAGGATGTCATACAATATCTCTATAGTAAAATTTATCAGCCTTATGGCTGTAACATACAATGCATTACAATAACAAAACTACCCCATGAAACTTGCCCAAAAGTTGACCAAAAAGTGTGCTATAGCAAGTAGAACATTGGGGGGAAGTTTTAGCTTAAGTCTAGGGTTAGTTTGTAAGTTGTTAGGGTTATAACAGTTAGGGTTTTTGAAGCCTTGTGGATGTAGGGTTAGTTTGTTAACAAAAACAAGATTAAGTAAGAGAGAGAGGACGCCTCGATCAGGCAAGAGAGCATAAGGCTGAAAGAACAAAATCCAAGTGAGAGAACTTCAAGACCTTGACTTTTCACATTTACCAAGGCAACAATTTATTTCTCCAATGCAACAAGTAATGACTAGTGCCTTTAATGGTTGGGTTATTGGAGTCAGGAAAAGAACAAGCTAGAGGTACGACCTTCCTTGGAGGTGTAAATCCTCTTACTCCCCAAGGCAAGTATCCCTAGCTAGGGTTTAGACTAAGAGGGTGTATGCACTTATACTTCTCTTAGTAAACCCTTGCTAAATAAACAATACTTAAGAAAAATTATGATGGAGGCTAAGGTGGGGGTGTATGCCCTTATACTTCCCACCTAGCTCTAGCAAGATAACCTTGAAACACAAATGATAGCACAAGTAGATTTTCTTACCAATTCAAGGAAAATATGCTAAGATAAACCACCACAATAGCAAGAGAAAAGGCTTCCAAGGCTAGCGCATGCTTCCACCAACCAATAACCAAGAAATATAGCCACACACAATAGCACAAGAGACAAACAACCAAAGATAGCGAAAATTTCAGTCCAAGGCCTCTCCAAATGGGAGAGATATGATTCAAAATGAGATCGTATGATCTCTATTTATACAAAATGTCTACCACATAATTTGTCCACATTAGCAAGGATTAAACATGAGATAAGGGGTCCACAACCCTTATCTTACCCCTTGCAACAAAATAATATTAAACAATTTATCTTAAAATTCACTTTTTTCCTAATTGAAACCCTAAAATAAGAGGATGTCTCCCTTTAGGGGACGTTTTGGCACTTTGAAGAAGTCGTTGGGGTAGTAGATGTATGGCTAGGCCTCCAAAGGCCACTTGCCGCTCATCCAAGTTCTACTCCTCATGGTAAAAGTCTTCTTCTCCTCAAAACGTCCATGCGTCAATGAGCCATGTCTTCACCACCAAATCCTAGCCCTTCTATATGACGCCAAGCCTCCAAAGATGACATTTTGCCTCTCCTAGGAAAAACGTTTGGCATGTGAGTGCTAGGCCATGTCATTCATGATTTTTCCTATGCCTCCAAAGGCATGTCTCTATCATTTGACATGTGGGCTCTTGACACCCAACCTGTGGGCTTGAAGCCCCAAGGAATCCCAAGCTAGGCTTATTCTTCCAAAATTGTCCACCAACTAGGTTCTCCAAAGATAAATAATCACGCCCTCCAAAGATCTCAAGTCATAATATCATGGTGATTAAATCAAATCAATAAATGAGCCACATAAGCATGTGCATCAAATATTACCCGGTCTAATAAGTAAGTGCTCAAATACATTATGCAACTTGCCAAGCTTGGGTATGGGAGGGTTGACAAGGTGTCCTATTGGGTAGATCTTTCCCTAGGTCAAGGAGGGTATCCCAAGTGATTCCTCTTTAATCCATGTGAAGTAGATGAAGTGGTCATGGATCAAGACTCACTAGGCATGGGGTTCATGATATACAAGGGGTTGTAGTGTCTCATTCATGGGTGCCTTTGTAGAGGGTGTATGACACCTTCGTTTGCAATGCACTTTTTCCAAGCCCATCATCTTGCCATTATTTGTTTGTTTCATGTTTTAAAGAATGAGTTGAAGGCCATTGTCCTATTGCGGTGTCAAGATAATGACAATGTCACTCACAAATACCTAGCGAAAATGAGAAGGTTGACTCGTGATGAGACCCCTTTCTCTCAGTTATGTAACTGAGAGCCACTACCCTAGCTTGGTGACTAGATGATGGTAATGTCATACCGCTAGATACCCATGATCATGATAGGCTGACTCATGAGGAGACCTTCTATCCTACAACTGACCCCTTAAGCATTCATTATCATTTAGTCTTGCAGGTCGCCCTTTTCTTATAGAGAAGCGTTTCATTGCTTTCTCGAGGGATCCTTGGGCAAAGCATCTTGAAATTCTATATATAGGCTTTTATCTTTTTAGCCAACAACAATCCCTTTGGGCCTTGAACCCCTTCTTCCCATGGAATGAGGGACAACCCCTTCTTGGGTCAATACACCCTACAATACCAAGAGACAAGGAAATGGGGGGTTTTAGGTGATGGAAACTGGTAATTATGGTTGGGAATGGTATGCTGGCTCTTCAAGGGAGTTCCTAGTGGCAAACCCATTCCCGACGAAGGCCACTTACTAGGGCACAATGTTAACCACCAAGGTGAAACAGGGAAAAAGGCATAATGTCCAAGCATATGTCATGAAATCTAAAGCAATATAAGATATAACATACTCAAAATTCCTCAAGTATTGAAATGACACTCACCATAATACCTGACTTGTACCTCATGGAGCAAGCCCTAGTGCCTTTCAGAAGCCAGATGGTGTGGTGGATTCCATCTTGAAAATCCTAACCTCTCTGGTGGTGAGAAGGGTCTCCATCTGTGCAAGTGGATACTCAAGTTGCATGCCTCTCGGTACTCCATGTATGCAACCTGAGGGCCTCGAGACATTGCCTCCTTAGTTATCCATAAAATTTGGGGATAACAAAACATGCATCCTTTGTTGTTAACCTATAGCTGGTTTGCAACCATTGGTGTGTAGGGTCCTTCTTTGCTTGCATGTACATGTGGTGCATGCCTGCTTTGAATCATGTGATGTCCGTATAGGTTTCCACTGTCTCAGCTGATATGCGTGATGTGTGTTCAATGCGATACCTGATATTGTCAAAGTATACAAATAATGTGACATTATTGACATTATTGTCCAATTGCTTCCTTTTGTGCATCATATACCATAAGTTGGCATACCGCCCGACCATATTACCTCTGACGTATGTCCCCATGCGTTGATAGTAGCTCGGTTCCTTCCACTCTACTAGTGCAATCAAAATAAAAATCCATGCATAGTGAAATTATGTGCCCTTCTCCTAGGCCTCGATACAATCTTGCAAAAATTGGTTCACCGAGAAGGTGGCCTAGTTCATCTGGACCCCCTCTGAGCACTTATTTGCAGCTGCAATCATTTTCGTTGGTACTTCATCCTTTCTGCATTTGCGCAACAATTTGCAGGCAAGCACCTACGTTGCAAACCAAACATCGTTTTCATTGATGTTTGTGACGTCCAATCCCCATTTTCCTTGGAAGGTGTGGAATTTTCCCTTCATTGATTCTAAGAGGGCTCTCTCCCCTAGCTTGTTGAACAAAAGGGTCGAATCCTCACCTGCTTTAGGTAGCCTTGTGATCTGCACAATCAATGTAGTGTCAATTGACACTGCTAGGTCAAGCCACAATGTCCCTCCATGGACGCAGTTGAGCAGTAACTTCACGTAGGCATTGATTTCTAGACTACATCTGAAGTGTGGAACCTCCCACAGGTTCAATATGCCCAACTTCTTGAGCCCTATTTCCCACATCTATATTTCTAGCAATATCGCTCTTGTGCCCAATATGCTCCTAGTGTACAAATACCTATCCCTGGCTAGCTCAGGAATTTTTTTTTTCCGTTTGTGATGTTGTGGTCCACGAACTTGAGGACGCCTACTTTGCAAAGCATTTCTCCTTCCATACTCACACTGGGTGGGACTGGTGTTGTTGTCAGTGGGTATTTCCCATCGGTTGGTACTTTGACGTGAGGTGCATCGTCTTTCCTTGGTGGAATATAATCCCTATGAAAGCTTGCATGTGAAGTCGAAGCCGAAGCTCTGGGTACTTCCTCAACCTCTGGTGCATGATCTGTTGGTTGTTTTGATTGCCTTTGTGCCACTACCGATGGTGCTCCAACTTTCGACGGGGCCATTGGTTTGTGTGACAGGTTTGTTTACTGGCTCTGTGGTTGTTCTTTGGTAGATGTGGTTCGGCTCTGATTCAGTCGAATTTGCTTTGGTTTGCTCTCTCTTACATGCAACTCTTAGTCACAATGATTTATGCTTAACAACCTTCGAATGCTTTTGTGCCTTCTTGCCAACTGTGCATGTCTCTTTAGGCCTTAACTAACTTGTCTAATCCATCAACGAGGTTGATGAGTGGTTAAATAAATGCAACTTTATTACCAAATATATCGTGTGATTTTTCCCTTGTATTGCCAATCTGTCGTGATTTCCGACGAATTTTACCATTTTAGATTATATGACATATTTATGACCTGTCATTACCATATTGTCGTCGTTCTTTTTGTGCTTTAATGCTTCCAACGATCTTGTCAGTGCCAAACTATGTAACTGTTTTTTTCTTTTGCATCTGTTTACTTCATAGTCTTTTCCTTTGTGTATTGTTTTCTTATTTGACATAGTTCCTACCTTATGCACGATAACCATTCCTTTTGCACACATTCTTATGCCTTAGTACGCTATAATATTTTTCTTTTCTTATATCTACTTTTTATTTATTTATCTTCATTTTTCTACTTTTATATGTTTTTCTACGGTTGTATATTCCTACTATAGTATAATTACTATGATACATGGGTTCTAGCACAACCCATATTACTGCGCAGATTGTCGGTCGTCTCTATAGAGTTTCAACCGACTTCCATTCACCATTCCTCCAAGGACTTCTCCATTTAGGGTTTCCAACTGTGCAACACTTGTCTTTGTTATATGTTGAATCATATAGGGTCCTAACCAGTGCATTATAAACTTTCATGGATGCTACATGAACTTGTTGTCACAGAGTAATACTGAATTTCCCACTAACTTTTCTATTTGATGTGTCGATCATGCCATGTCTTTTCCCTTGCCTTCTTAACTTGTTGTTGGAAACCTGCGATAAACCGATCTTCTTCAAGCTATACTAACTGTGATAGTCTCTCCTCTACTGCATCAGAGTCTGAAAGATCAATGATTACTTCAATGCACAGGCTAGGTAGAATAAACTCCATTGGCATCATTGCTTCTTGCCCATAGACCAACCTGAAAGGTGCATGTCCTGTCAACTTTTTGCTTGTTGTCTTATAGGCCCATAACATTGTAGGAACTCTTAAGTCCCAATCATCTCTCCCTATGTTGCAGACCTTGGTTAAAGCATTCTCCAAGATTTTATTGAAAGCTTCCACTGTCCCATTGGCCTAAGGATGATACAGTGTACTCTTCTGATGATGAATTTGAAACTCCTCAATCAATGTTGCAATTGTCTTATTCAAAAAGTGTGTTCCTTGATCACTGAGTAAAATGTAGAAACATCCAAATTGTGTGACTATATTCTCAAACAAAAATTACGCAGCAGTCTCCGCAGTGCAGTCTGTAACTGGGGTTTCTTCTGCCCATCATGTCAAATACTCCCCAGTGATTATGTACCTTGCCTCTGGTCTCCTTGCTTGTGGGTTTATTGGCCCCACAAAGTCTATGGCCCATTTATCAAATTCTTGCAATGTAACTTGTGGATTTAAATGCATTTCATCCCTCCTAGTAGGTTTTCCCACTCTTCAACATACATCACATGACTAACAATATTCCTTAGCATTTTTGTGAAGTGTGGGCCACCAAATCCCTACGCACAAAATCTTTTGTGCAGTTTTTCTCCCTACATAATATCCTCCTGCAATCCCATCATGCACTTCTTCAAGTATCATTGGTCTTGCGTTTTCCAACACATAGTGTCTCAATATTCCATCTGCACCCAACTTGTATAAATTCCCTCCAATCAACTGATAATATATTGCTTTCTCTATGATTTGTTTCTTTTGCACAACTATTTTATATGATGGAGCCACTCCTATACTTAGAAAATGTACGATGTCCGAGAAGTAATCATCCACCATCTATATTGCAAATAGATGTGCATCTGGGGGGCTATCATCACTAAATTTCCTGCGTCTTCTCCTGATAATATGCGCGATAGATGATCTGGTCCTGCATTCAACTTCCCTAGTTCGCCACAACCTCAAAATTGTATTCTTGAAATAGTAGTAGCTATCTGCATATTATCCCCCCAACACTGGTTTGTTCATTAAGTATTTTAATGCAGAATGGTCTGTATACATCTTAAAGTGAGACCCCAGTAAATAATGTTTGAAATTTTGTAGTGCATAGATCATTGCCAATCCTTCTTGTTCCATGGTAGTATAATTCTTCTCTACTATGGACAACTTCCTTCTTGCAAAAACAATTGGGTGATCTATGTCTCCCTCCCTTGGTTGGGATAGTACTGTGCCCAATGCTATGGACGATGCATCTACATTTACATGGAACTCCTTGTTCTAATCTGGAAAGATCAAAATTGGCGTGGTCACTAGTTTTTGTTTTAAGGTATCCAAAACCTTTTAACAGTCCTCGTCCATTGAAACTTTGCTTCCTTCTTCAACAACTTTTCCATCGGTGTTGTGATCTACGCATATCCTTTGATAAATTTCATGTAATAACCTGTATGTCGTAGAGTTTCCCTCAACTCTTTGACTGATGTAGGTGGCTCTAAATCCAGAATTATTGCAATCTTGGCTGGATCTACTAGTAATCCTTGTTTTCAAACAACATGTCCCAACAAAATTCCAAACGGTGAGAAAAAAATACACTTCTTCAAGTTCAGCGAAATATGACACTATCTACCCCAATCCAACATTATCCTGAGTACTTCTATGTGATCCTTTAGTAGACTGAACACAGTCGAATCATCCAAGTACACTTCAAGGAACTTATGGATAAATTCCTTGAATGTTGCAACTACAATTCTAGAAAACACCGCAGGGGCATTCTTCAATCCAAAGGGCATTATTGTATATTGATAACTCCCCCACTCTACCACAAAAGTAGTCTTGTGCTGGTCCTCCTGCGTAATTTTTATTTGATGGTACCCCGAGAATCTATCTATGAAAGAATAAGTTTCTTGGCCTCCTACGTTCTCCAGTACCTCATCTGTGAATGGTGTTGGAAATGGGTCATGTAAACATGTGTCATTCAACTTCCTCGGATCCACGTAGATCTCGATTCCTCCTGTCTTCTTGTCTTGTACTACCATTGGAATGATCCAGTCTGATTCTTCTACCAGTTCAATGATTCTTGCATCCAATATCCTATCTATTTCAGCTTTTACCTTTTCCTTGTACTTCATATTTAACCTGTATGGTTTATGTCATATTGGCTTAGTCCCTCATTTTAAGGGAACCTTCATCGCGCCCCAAGTCCCTTTCTATCCACTTCATATTTGAAAATGTCATTGGGAATAGGTCTTGATATTTGCGCAACAAGTATGCAATCTTCTCCACTATTTCATCACTCCAGTAATCCCCTATCTGTGTGAACTTTAGATTCTTTGTCGTCCCAATGTTTACCTTCCGCGTCTTTATTGGTTTGGTGTATGCAGTGGATTCAAGCTCTGGCCCTTCTACCGCTCGTTCTCCTTTTGTTTCAGTTACTTGTACTTTTTTGGGATCTTCTTCATCATGCTCTTCCTTAGCCACATTGTAGCACTCCAATAACTCATGGACAATCATAGTAGCTCTGTGCGCACTACATACTGGTACCACCTCCATATCATGTAGCACTGCATCTATTGATGGAGATTCGTGTTCAAATGTAAATGTGACTTTGAACCTCTAAGCCAACTCTTCCCATCTTGTTGTCTCTCTATGCATTTCCAATGCCTAATACCAGTTCTTTGGAATTGTGTCCAAGGTATGTATAAATCGGTGTGTCCATTTTTTTTCCAGTACTGAACTCCATAAAGTTTCGCACTGCTCAACAGGACTTGCTGGGTGACTCTCTCTTGTATACTTCTGCCCAATATTTTCTTCCTCGGTACCAAACCTTACTTGTAGTAGTCTTTTGTATTATGGCCAGTCTTTCATTCCTTCTTTGTGTGCATCCCACCATCTGGATGGAATTGCTTTTAGAACAAAATCTAGTGCCAAGAACCTTTGTTGTTCACGTACCTACAACTCAAATGCCTTTACAAAAAAATGTATATCAGTCAATACAACATACCTGGGTGGATCAAGCCATTTTGTTCCAATCCAGCGCAAGGATCGAGTTATGCATGCACATCGTCTAGTTGAGACTTCATGCATTCTCTATTGCCAATGCTCTAGGCCTTCTTCAGAATCTAATGCCCACGAACCGATGCTTCGCCAACTTAGCTCACTGTATATAGCAGGGTTTACATAATCATCTTTCCACACAATCATGTTATACAAGTTGTTAATGTCACTTCCTTTGGCTGGATCTATGTATCTCTTTCCTTCTGATGGGTCCAAGGGTGCAATAACTTTCAAATCTCCAACTTCAAATATCATCTCCCTCCTCTTCAAGTTAATGATCACCTGGTTATCAAAATCCCATTCCAATCCCATCAGTGCTGGATATGGTTGACTGTCATCCACGATCTCAATAAATTCAAAGTCTATTGCACTGCGCACCCCATCTATGTTCATAGGTACTCATGCTAGATGACCAATCAATACTATTTTGTGCTGATTCGTGAGCCTTAACTAAATAGGATACCATACTAGCTTGGGTTTTCCCACCATCTCCCATGTATACTTGGGTAAAACATTCACATCAGACCCCAAGTCCAAGACAACATCATCCACATCGTACTCCCCAATTTGTGCACTGAATCTGAATTCTTCATTGGTCCTCTTCCTGCACAGTACCCGATTCACCACCCTTTGTGCGATGGGAGTTTCCCTTCCTCGTGTGCAATAATAAATCATGTCATAGAGTGTACTCAACACAATTTCATCTTTTATTATCTCTACACAAATCCTCAATAATTTTGTTAGCGTGCTTACCTTTCTAGTTGGTTTCTCTACACCGGGTGATCTCCAACATGAGGCATAGATGATGTTGATGCTACCCAATCTTGTCCAAGTACTTCTTTTCTTTACCTTTGATATGTCTCTTTTTCTTGCTAAGGATCAAAGGTTGGCATCGTCTCGGTTGACTTACTTACCCATTGTTTAGTCTGCTTTCCTTCCCTCGCCACATCAACTCCTTTTCTAGCTCCTTTGCGCATAACAATTTCTATTCTTTGTCCTTCATTGTGTTTTTAGGCTGATATTTTCTATACATTTTGGTTTGGATTATGGTTCTGGGTTCCTCTAGCCTGCCATTTCACAACTAGTTGGGGGAAATATTTTATGACATGGTCCAGTGCTCTACAATATGTGCACGTCATACACAGATTGGGGCAGTCGTGGGCCAAGTGTCATACTTGATTACAATTGTAACATATAATCGGTCCTCTTCCTCCTCTACCAAAATTTCCTTTGCCTCGTCGTCTCCCAAAGTTTCCTTCCATGGATTAAAGCCTCCTTGATTATTATATTATGGACCACTCCCTTCTGCTACAACATTCTCCTCCTGAATCCTATACATATCTAAAGTGCGCTCCCTCATCAAGTCGAACGCATGGAAATCCTTCTCTTCATGTCCAAAAAAATTGTAAAAATTGCAAAACAAGTTCCTTGGTGTACTCTGATACTTCTATAGTAATGGACACTCAGTTGGATGATGTCCCAATTTCTTACATATCTCGCAATACCCCCCTCCTGGTAATGGATCTAGTGCTCTAGTTGCCAAATACTGCGTGAATGTCGGGCATTCATCTTTGTGATGGCCTTCAGTCTTACAATTAGTACACCAGACTTGTTCATGTTTATCCTTCTCTTTTGTAAGTTCTGCCAGTTGAATAGTCAAAGCAACCAACTGCATCTGAAATTTGCACCATTCCTACATTGTCTCCTACTGGGGATGATTCCAATTTCATTTCAATTTCCGGCACCTTAGGCTGCGATGCAACTTTTTGTTGAATTAACGGCCTACGAAAGTGTGGGAGAAGTCTTGCAATAAATCATTCTTGATGTTGTTGATTAGGGATCTGTAAAGTCAGTCTACCCATCAGATCCTTAAACCTTTGATCGAAATCCCATACCGACTATGTTTACACCTATTTAATATCCTTCAGTTTTGTGATGTACTGCGACTGCTACTCATGATTTTGGTCATCTTGATGGTGTACTCAAGCTCCCAACAAGAACTTTCTCCTAAGAAAAGTGACATTCATCTCTTTCCAGAAAACATATTTTTGAAGAGAGTTCGCAGGCTGCTTATAGCCTAGGGTGCGAGAATGACTCATTCTCCCGGGCTGCCTTCAACTAGGATGCGAACTTCTCGCACTGTGCTATATATCTAGGGTGAGAACTTGTTCTCAAGCTTGGAAAAAGGAAGAAGTCATGAGGGTTCTAGAAGGGAATCTTCTAGAGAATGGGTTGGCATTCGAATGGTTATCATTTTATTGGTTTCCCTGATTTGGTGGGATCATTCTCATCTATGTAACCATCTCATCCTCTCCTATATATTGATAGGATTCTCATGGAAAATGTTAAGAAAGATTAATTGGAGAATTGGTGAAGGAATTGTGTGAAGAACTCAACTTGAACAGGAGCTTGCAGACTCTAGCAAGTCTACCAAGAGGATTCATATATTCTTCATGCAAGGATCAAGCAAGTGTGTGTGTTGGAACCAAGAGTCACCGAAAGGAAGCTTGCRACATCAAGGCAATCAGGTTGTATCTTTTACTTTCGATTAATATGATACAACGACATGTCCTTTTCCCATAAAGTCATTCTTACTTTATTGTGTAATTCCTTGATCATACACATAAGTTGACAATTGAATATATTTTGCTATCTTCACTTTGGTTGGTTTGTGTTGTCTTGGTCTTGAACTCACAAGAGTACAGGAGCGAAGTGGGAGCAACAGAGACCCTAGGAAGCGATACAAAGGTATATCACTTGTTCCTCCTTACTAGCTAATTCAATGGTCATAACTTAGGGAAAGAGTCATGTCCTGTCCTGTTTTGTTCTAGATCCAGGTGGATCTAGGGAGATCTGTTAGTGTCCGCACCTACTGATTAGTCCGATAACAAAATTGGCGACTCCATTGGGTATGAAACCCATTTTTTTGGGTGGTTTTTGGTGTATTTCCTTGGCCATTTGCTCTTGCCTTACTCTTCTCCATTTCTATCAATCTCTGAGTCTTCAGGACACCCTGATAAACTCTCTGAGTCCAGAAGTCCCTTCAAATTTTTTGCCTTTTTCCAAAAATTTGCCTAGTTTCAAGCATTCTCACACTAAACCCCACAGTGGCCTGCAAGAACACCTTGAGTTTCAACTCTGCTTTTAAGTTCAGTGCGAGGTTCCCACACTGTGCTCAAAGCTAGCCTGCGAGAATGACCCATTCTCGCATTGCACAACAGTGATAGCATGCGAACCCTCTTTTAAAAAATTTTGGATTTAAGATTTTTTCATCTTCAGCTGCCCAGATCAGTATAGGTGTTTGAAAAGAACTTCTTGGAGCATTGGTTGATGTTTTCTTGTTTTCGGATCTTGCGCATGATCAGTCTTCGAAAATCAAAGGCTCTTCCTATCCATTTTTTTCTTTTTCTCAACTCTCATCTCTTGACTCTCCTAGCAAGGATACACTCTCTGATCCTGGAATCAGAGTACTTGTTTGGTCAAGAGCCGGTGATCGTTTTGAAAGTTGGGATTCTTTGTCTTTTTCATTTGCTCATTATTTGGGAAGATCATTGTTCTCATGCAATTGAAAAGACTAGTTTTGTCTGCTTGTTATTTTTGTTTCCATTGAAAGATTGGTTTGGGTTTTTGTTTATTGCTTGTTCATTAGTCATTGGTTTTCCTCACTTCCACCATCATGGTGTAGATCCTTTTTGAAAAGTAAAAAACATTTTTCTTTTAAAATCATTTTCGTTTTTGAAAATATTGAAAATCAATTGTTGAAATTATTGAAAAAGAACAATAGGGAATTGTCATTATTGCGTGATTCGTTGAGATTGCATTTTAAAGAAAATTGTGCATCGTAGTTCAAGATTGTTCTGGAACACTTCTCTTTCCCTTCCGTACATAGGATTCATCGAACAAAAATTGATATATTTCATTCCTATCTATGCATTGTTGGGTCAGAGTCTCACACAACATCAGTTTCATCTCTGTTTCCTTTGAGTAACAACAACCCTTAATAACATTGCGCAATTTTAAAATTTAACTAGTAACTCTTTTCTAGGGCTCTATTACACCAACATTTAGCTAGGCTAGCGCTTTGGAACAAGCAGAGAGATACACTCTCCAAAGCACAAAACACACAATAAAATCTTGTGTTAAGGGGTGTCAAATTCCATTTACAACATTTTGTCCTGGGAATCCCTTCTCACACAAGGGTCAAACCCGAGGTCGCATTGATATTGACAGAATTACTCACCCTGCTTTGTCGATATCGGTGTAGAGATTACACGTATTACGGGGGTCACTTGGAGGTATACCCACAATGATGAGTGGAAGCCTCTCGAGTTGATTTCAGGCTAGATACCCTGCCCTTGCGTGTGGATCGGACTGTCGACTGTCCCCCTAAGCTTTATTGTTGTTGGTGGTAACCTTAGTGGCCTATATTTTTGGGGTCTTACACGAGGTGACTGTGAAGGGGCAAGTCTTCACGGTACCTGGAATCGACGTTGGCCAAACTCGCTCGGGCTCCTTGGAGGGTATACCCACGATTATGTGTGGGAGCTTGCACCAGGGTGTAAGTCCGTTAAGCAGGTCGTCAACGTAACTTTTCCACCCTAGCCCAGCCCCTTCTCATCTCATTGTTGCGACGTTGGATTTCATCACCAACTAGTGACTTCGGAATTAGAAGGTCTTGTTTGCTTGGTATTGTTTTCTAGATTTTGTTTACTAGCGCGTGCTGTTTGTTTACCTAAGTTGACCATAGGACTTTCTTCGTAAGTTTGTAACTCATTCACAATAGATCCTCCATGTCATTCATGTAGAATGCAGGGTTTATCTCCAGAGCATCTGGAAGGTTCTCAACCCCTGCGTACAAGCTCACCTGAGGGCTCTCCTCAACAGAGTGAAGTCCAAGACATTACCACTCCACAAGTGGAAGTGGAAAGAACCAACTCTCTAGAACATTTCCAAATTACCAATAATCGAGAGGACTTTCGACTTCACCCCGATTCTGAGAGACGTATTATGTGAGTGAATTCTTCCAGAGACTTAGTTGTGTTGTCTTCTGGATCACCGACTGGACCCTTTCAAGGACCTGAGGGCCAAGATCCTTTTTGGTCTGCTGGCATTTTTAGACAGGACCTTTTTGGTGCAGGATCAGGCGTTGAAATTACCGTCTCACCTGCATTCCCCGAAAGCTCTGACCCATACGCAATACCTTTTACTACTGCTTATTATTTTCCTAGTACAGATGCTCTGCGATCTGAACACATCTTGACCGTCCCTATAGAAATGGTCCATTACACAGATACTATGAGTATTCACACTGGGATTACCGGGGTTAGTCAAGCCCCCATCGGCACACCGCTCTCGCCCAGTGTCACCCCGACACTTCCACCCGGATACCGTGCATTGAATGCTTCCATTCCCACTTCTACGCAAACCCCATCCGAAACTCCTAGTGGTCCCTCTTCTTCTAGGCACTCTCCTCCCGGTTTCATTCTGACACTTCCTCAACCGCCTTTTGGAGGACCTTTCTCGTCCTCCACCGACAACTCTAATCCTAGTGGCACTATTTCGTCATTCACACCAAATTACCAGATTCTTGTTGGTGGACAATTTCACCAAGGAGGTTTTACTCAACCCCCCCTTGTAGGGAAAATTCCTATTGGAACGCAAATCTCAATTGGAACACAACCCCCAATTGGGACACAACCCCCAATTGGAACACTACCCCCAATTGGAACACAACCCCCGATTGGAGGACATCCTCCACCGACCCCACCTTACGGACAAAACATACCTCTGTCCTTGCCCAGTATTGGAATCATCTGATACAACATAATCCTCAATTGACTGGGGGGAAACAACTTCCAGCTGCATCCGTTATACCCCCTAGTATAGGCCAACCATATCCAGGTACGTCCAATCCTATTTGGGGTTCAAATGCTCAAACTCACGTCCCTATTCAAAGATACAATCCCATGAGCTACTTTCCTCCACAACCATCGTCGAATCTGCCTGGGTCTTCACATTATATGCAGATTGCTTATGGTCCCACTGGTTTGTCGATGGGGCTTCCTCCCCAAAGCCACCAGTACCCGCATGTGAATAGACAATTACCCTTCTTAGCCACTTTGGATCTCCCGGATCTGTCAAGGATTTTAAATGATCCAATTCGTCACTCTCCCCAATGGCCCGCTATACCAGCCAAGCTACCATCAGACATCCCTAAATTCGATGGCAAAGTAGAAGAGGACCCAAACAATCACATCATGAATTTTCGCCTCTGGTGCTCATCCAACTCCTTGATGGATGACTCTATTCATTTACGTCTTTTTCAAAGGACCCTCACGGGTTCTGCTGCGAAGTGGTATATAGAATTACCACGAGGTTTCTTTGTCGACTTCAACACCCTAGCTATGGCCTTCCTCACCCACTACCAGTTACCAATCCGTTATGAAATGGGGACCGAGATTTTGAGTTCTTTCAAACAAACTAAAGCCACTCATATATCTGATCACATTCATGAATGGCGAAGGAGACGACGTCTCATCAAACTTGAACTTCCCAATTAGTTGATGGCAGAGTGGTTCACAAAATCATTTGTGAACAACATTGCACGTGACATCGCCATGGGTGGAGTTGTCACCGAAGAACAGGCTATAAGTCGTGCTCAATATCTTGACCTCGTTTACTCACAAATGGGCACTCTTTATGACTTACTCCCCGACGCACCTCATAATTCCACTTCCGCCACTTCAACAACTCCAACTGCCTCTCATGCAGCCGATGGTGTGATTGGCACTTTCCATGCCCAACCACATTCCGCCTCAAGCACCAACCCCAAACCTGCTCCTTCTAATGTTCAAAATGCTCCATCTCCTACCCCTCCCACCGGTAAGACTTCCGAGGTAAATGCAGTTCAATCTACCCCAGCCGGTAAAAACAAATCCAGAAAAGGAAAGGGTAAGAATAAGGAGGACAAAAATACTTTACAAGCAGAGAAAACCAAAACTCCGCATGTTGACAACGGATAAGCGCAAACCTCGATACCCTTGTCTTATCTGTGGTGATGATCACTACACGAAGGATTGTCCATGATGCACCGAGGTCACTAAGTTCCTTCAAGGAGTCTCGAACCACCTGCTCCGATCATTTTGTGCCAACCCTTCCCCTCTCAACAACAGGCCCAATTGGTCATTCATGACCAACCCTCACCTTCTAGTACGTCCTATGTATTGATGTGTACTGGCGATTCAAAGAAGAATGACATTGCACTCACCACTCGAGCCAAAGATTATTCTCCCTCTAGAGAGAAGGTTGATGACCGACCTCCTTCATTGGTACAACCCTCTCCCGCGACTCCACCTACCAATGGTCCTCTTCATCTCGAATGACCAAGCCTTGACACAGTTCTTCGACCCCCTCCAAAGGGCGTCGTTCAGAAATCGGCTTTCAATCCTCATGCTCGTGTTGCTCATAACTATAGCATTGTTGAATACCTGACCCAAACACCTTCTGCGATGTCAGCCCTTGAAGTCCTTCAAAGTTGTCCCACACAATGGAAGGCACTGTTGAAAGGTATCGGTGGAATCGACCCAACGGACACGAATTTAATAATTTCTGACTTGGAAGATCACATCCCAAGGTTACCTACTCAACTCGCGTTCCAAATCCAAGTGATTGTCTCTGACAAAAACATTTGTCGAACCGTTATCGACGAGGGTGTCTCGACCTGTGTCATGTCTCTTACTTGCTGAAAAGCCATTGGCTCTCCCTCTTTGACTGAATCCCAGAACACTCTCAAAGCCTTCAATGGATCCAATTTTAATCCCTACGGTGTCCTTCCTTCGTTGCCAATCACGCTAGAAGGGAAAACGGTCCAAGTCGAAGTGGAAGTCTTTGACGCTCCTCTCGATTACAATCTTCTGCTTGGCCGTAGCTGGATCGATTCCATGTGCGCAGTTGTGTCGACTCTTTTTCATGTTGTACGTTTCCCACATCAAGGGAAGGTAGTCACCGTCGACCAATTAGCCTTCTTTAACTCGAATACCCGTACTGGCAATCTACTGTTCATCGCTAAAACCCCACTGGGTTACGAGAACGTCGGTGTAGGCCTTCTCAAAGACTCTTCGTTTGTTAAGGTCCTAACCCGCACATGGGTAGATTAATGTATTCGGATGTAATAAAGGTCAATATTAATAAGACCTTTCAATAAAAGAGAATTAGGTGGATGTAAGAAGACCTAATAGAAGCTTCCGCTTCTAGAAGGATCTT
>ML778032.1:999713-1024393 GCA_009831015.1 Picea engelmannii
TTTCTGTTCAAGTGCTATTCCTGTTGCTATTTCGTATATCATTTCTGTGTATTGTGAAGATTATGCTGGATATTTTACTGTTATTCTGTTATTTCTAGCATTTCGTTCCTGTTCTGCATATTTTATATATCTGGTATCTTGCATCGTTGATGGGTACTTTCCCCATTCCACCGCCCGATGTTCCATTCTCATCCGTTGCTTCAATCAACATGATCTCCACCTCGTTTCACAGAACTCCTGTGTCTCACAACCCATGGATGATACCTGACCCCGACGATCATCTTCGTTACGACGATGAAATGTTGTTAAGTCCGGTTGAATCTGCCTATCAGGCCATTCAATCAACAACCTCTTCTACCCCCTCTCTTGGTGAGTTACCTCCAAATCCTTTCCGTGTCATTTTTCCCACAGACGAGATGATCATGTCTATCATGGAAGACACCCCTTGGGACGATGGACATCACCGTTCCATTTTCTTTTTGGAGCAACATACCATCGAGAACTACCAACAGATCTCGACCCCGTTGACCATTGTCATCATTTCAACCATTCCCAAGTCCACACACGATGTTTTTTCAGAAGGGAACTTAAGCAATATCTCACCCACTATTCCCCTCGACATATCCATCAAACCTGGAATTGTCGAAAATGTGCATATCAGAGCTTCGTGTTCCCCTGACGAAATCGTCACCTACATGGCACTTTTCAAAGAGTTTCGTGACATCTTCGCCTGGAGCTACGAAGAAATGCCAGGTATTGACCTCGACATTGTGATACATGAGATCAAGACATACCTCGACGCTAAACCCGTCCGACAACGCCTTCATCCAGTTCCCCACGTAAAGCAACTGCTATCAAGCTTGAAGTCGAGAAACTTCTCAAAGACGACTTTATTCACCCGGTGGCCCTCACTAACTGGGTTTCCAATCTTGTCCTGATCGACAAGAAATAAGGCACAATCCGCGTATGCGTTGATTATAGGGATATCAACAAAGCTTGTCCTAAGGACAACTTTCCTACCCCCTTCGTCGATCACTTTGTCGATGATTACGCCATAAGAAAAATCTTCTCTCTGATGGACGGTTTCTCCGGATATAATCAAATCAATATTGTTCCCGAGGATCAACATAAGACGACTTTTATTTGTCCTTGGGGCACTTTCGCCTATCGGAAACTCCCTTTCAGTCTCAAGAACGCTGGCGCAACTTTTCAACGCTCTATGTCTTATGCCTTCCATGATATCAAGCACATCGTGCAACCATATCTTGACGACTTACCCACTCATTCTATGCGCCGAGTTGACCATCCAATCCACCTCCGAGCCATTTTCGTCCGATGTCGGTTTTACCACATACGCTTGAACCCTCACAAGTGTGTTTTTTGCATGGAATCCGACCGACTTCTAGGATTTATTGTTTCGCGTCGAGGGATCAGGGTAGATCCTTTAAAGGTCGAGGCAATCCTTAATCTCCCTCCTCCTTCTACACTTCGCCAGTTACAAAGTTTGCAAGGGAAAGAAAACTTTCTTCGTCGTTTCATCCCGAACTACGCCGAGATAACTTGTGGATTTACGTGACTCCTCAAAAAGGGGTCTGAGTTCGTATGGGATACCATCGCAAACAAATCCTTTGAAGCTTTGAAACTGTCCTTGACATGTGCTCCACTTCTCTTCCCCCTCGATTATAGTCGCAATTATTTCCTCTACCTCACAACCTCGGATTACACCATTGGTATGGTTCTCATCCAAGAGGATTATTCTCATGACGAGCATGTTATCTATTACTTGAGTCGAATTCTATCGCCTACCGAAACCAAGTATTTACATGTCGAAAAAATGGCCTTGGCAGCCATCCAAGCAGTTCAACACTTCCGGCACTATATCCTCTCTCGCAAGACTACAGTGATTTCCAACTGCAACCGTATGCAACACATTCTAACACGTCAATTGCTAGGGGGAAAATACTCCAAATGGATTGTGATCCTCTAGGAATTTGACTTGGAATTCGAACGAGCCAAGTCCAAGAAATCCTTAGTGTTTGCCGAGTTGATATGCGACTTTCCTTACTCTGAAATGGAAAACGTAGCAGCCGATTCATTACCTGATGAATCCCTTTTCCTCATTAGTTTCGATGATTTTTGGTATGGCGATATCATCATATATCTCCAAACCCAAACTTTTCGGCCTAATTTGTCTAGTACTGACCGACGTCGAATACGCTACCAAGTCCGTCAATATATTATCCTCGGGGATACTCTTTATCATCGTGGGATTGACTCAATTTTTTGACGCTACCTCACGTTCGACAAAGCTAAGAAAGCCTTAAATGACTGCCATTCTGGAGCCTGTGGTGGTCATATGTCTGGGTATGCTACTGCCCAGAAGATCTTACGAGCAGTATATTTTTTGCCTTCTTTATTTAACGACTGCATAATCGCTGTCCAAAAATGCCACGCTTGCCAGACCTATAATCATAAGATACAGTCACATCCCGCTCCTCTTCACCCTGTGGTCTCCGTTGTTCCCTTTGCGAAATGGGGCATCGATTTCATGACATGTCACCCCCACTCGGTCGGGGGGAATGGATACATTATTGTAGCCATAGATTATTTTACGAAATGGCCGAGGCGATGCCGACATTTGACAATACTGGAAAGACCACAACATTATTCATTTTTAATCACATCATAGCTCGTTTTTGTGTTCCCCAGGCTATCATCACTGATCACGGTAGCCACTTTAGAAACTTCATGATGTCCGAACTCACTGAAAAGTTGGGTCTTCGCCATGAAAACTCAATGCCCTATTACCCACAAGCCAACGACCAAGTTGAAGCGATTAACAAAGTTCTCATAACTATGCTCCGACGAATGATAGGGATTCACAAAACAAGTTGGCACACAATGTTGTTTTCGACATTGTGGGCTTACCGGACATCCGTCAAGTCCGCTACTGGGTTTACACCTTTCCGGTTAGTCTATGGTTTGGAAGCCATTTTCCCCATCGAATGCGAGATACCCTCTTTAAAACTAGCTGTTGAACTCCTACCAAACACTTATGCTGAGGAAGAATGTCTATTGTATCTTATGCGATTAGACGAAACTCGACGCGATGCTACCCTAGTCATTGAAGCCCAGAAAAAATGTGTCAAGGCCCAATATGACAAACATGTCAAGCCTCGTGTTTTCTCCGAAGGAGATCTAGTTCTCCTCTACGAACAAGATCGAGATATGCTAGGAGCTGGAAAATTCGAAGCCATGTGGCGAGGTCCTTATATCGTTAGACGAGTTTTGGAAAAAGGACCTTACGAGTTAATAAATTACGATGGTATCCCTTTGAGTGAACCCAAAAATGGGTTGTACTTGAAGAAGTACTGTGCATAAGGTCACCCGTGCACGAGTACCTTTATTTTTATTGTATCATACTTCTTGTGTGTTACTGTAGTTTGATTTTGTCGTTATCTAGTCTCTGACCTTATGTGACGTTGTGTTTGATTTCCAGATGTCGGAGTCTTCGCTACCCTACATTGGCTTCACTGATGGCGCTAACCGTAGTACTCAGAACCTTGCTTCCACTGCATGGGCAATTTACGCCCCTACAAATGAACTTGTCTCTTTACGAGGTGTGTGCCTCGGCCGTGTGACCAACAATATTGCAGAGTATAACACTGTTATTGAATTTTTGATTGATGCTATCTCACTCGGTATCCGTCATTTGGTTGTGCGACTCGATTCGTAGCTCGTAGTGCTACAGTTAAGTAATGTCTATACTATTTGAAGTCCTACTTTGTTATGGGTGTATTTACGAATTCACCTCTTGGAACGTTATTTTGATTATATTGAATATCAACATATTCCTAGATGTCTAAATACATTAATTGATGCATTAGCTAACTATGTATTAGACAGACATTTGGGTCACTTATAAATCAATCACATCAACTTTCACACAACATAAGATAAACCGGTAGAAGCCGTATGTATATATAACGATCAAAAAGTTTTTTACAAAAAAGTTCTGTCCGAGGACCAAAATTTTAAAATCTGAAGCCCATAGCTTCTACAAAGTCACGTCATGGATGACGTTCACGGTAACACACAACTTCCCGGGAAACCCTACGAAGCAGTCGGCCAATGGACTCTGACACTCCCACTGTATGACGCTGATAATGTCATGGAACCTCTCCAAGAGGCATGTTTGGAATGTCTGCTGTCAAACCCTCCAGGTTTTGTTCCACCGCTTCGTAATCTTCAGCGTCCCATCGTGGTACTGGAGCCACCTCTCCTCTTCGTTGAATGGGAGAAGTGTCAGGTGGTCGATAAGGCCCCACGTCTGTGTCATAAAAAAGAAGTTTTGTAATTATACCTTGGACGAACATAAAAACATTTGCATATGATAAAATTCACAAAAGCATTTAAAAAGAAAGAATGTGTACTTCTTACCGAGATCTCCCCACTGAGCGTTTTTGGGCAGGGACAAGTCCGGATCTCCTCGGAAGTCTAACCTGACATAGGCATAATCATCGACCATCAGCATCTGTGGTCGCAACCAGTCGAAGAAGGCATCATTATATTTGATAATTGGTCCAGTTACGTGCCGGGCCATGAGCTGACACCACCTCAACATTATTGGATCCATTGGAGCCGGTAAACCCCACTCAACCTGCAACCTTAACAAAGGAACCCTCTCAAGAAAGGACACCAACAATGACCCGTACCTGAATTGCTTCAGGTTGCCTCATCTGCATTTGGTCAACTGCCTCTTCACGCTACGAAGCACCGCGTCTGCCCAGTTAAAAACCCGAGGCTCAATACACTCTATGGCATACTGAAAGTAGCTCTGGAGAGCCGTGTGAGGAGCAACGCTCCCAACCATACGAGAAATGGTGAACAAAATAGTGCGAAGGGTCAAATCCCGCACTCCCCAAATGGCTACCTTTCGTTTGCTCCTTTTCGCCTCTAGAACACAGTGCAAACGACAATATTCACTCATGGGCAACCCACCACCTCTGCTATCAGTCAGGCTCACATGTTACCCATGCCGTGACAATATTGTCAAGAAGTAAATGTCCTCAATATCCAAGGAAAATGTCTGGACCCCTACGTGGAATACTTGTTGGTCTGGGTCCCACATATGCACAAGGTACTCCAATAACCTGACTTGGGCCCTCATACCCGGGATACGAAATAATTTCAGAAGACCATAGTCTCGTAAAGCAGCGACGGTTCCCAGATGATTCCCGGCAATAGCATCATCTTCTTCATGCTCTCTTTCATGCCATTCTAGAACCATGGTGATAGCCAAATACCTGCATAAGAAACATAAGAAGAAGGTCAACATCTCTATTCAACATTTGGTATCTTTTTCATTGAGCAAACTTCAAAAAAAATTTCCACTTTGCGGTTCTCGCAGGTGCCCTTTAGGCACAGTGCGAGGTTCTCGCAGGTGACCTTTAGGCACAGTGCGAGGTTCTCGCAGGTGCCTTTGGGGCCACCTGCGAGAATGAGGCATTCTCGCAGGTCCCATGTGGCTAGCCTGCGAGAATGGCTGAGCACAACTTTAACTCCTAAAACAAACTCAAAAACATGATTTTTGCCAATGGAAATGAAAAATCAAACCATGAAAAGATAGAGGACAAGGAGCTTACCTCACTGCCAGAGACGGTTCGTAGAATGGATGCTCGTAACTCCCGCAATCGAGCGCCAAAATTCAAGGGCAAAAGAGGGGTTTTGGACTCAAATATTGGTAAAGTTAAAATGACTATGGTAAAAAGAACTTTTACCCCCTTATATTTACTTTTACCATTTGTTATTGGTTTTTATAATTGTTTTATTTCTTAAAACCTAATGCCTAATACCCCTGCAAGTGTGACTTTTGCAGACATGGTGACTTCGATGTTCATACATAGGGATACAAATATTTTCTCTCTTTTTCATCGCGTGTTTTGATTGTTTTTTATGGTTTTTGCACAAAACCTCGAGCTTGGTCTTTATCCGTTCTCACGCTCGAAAATACACGAGAACGCGATCGAGCACACTTTTATCACTTTTTCGGGCTCAACAAGGTTATACAAAAAAGGAACCCCCCTGGAGTCCTCTTTAAGCTCTTTTCATACTCTCTAAACATGAAAAGATTGTCAGACGACCTTGCTATTTTCACGCTCGTTAAAGTATTTGAAGAAAGCGTCTATTGGGCGATGATTTATCTCTTTTTCGGTCTCATCAGACTATTTTACGAAAAAGGAACTGAGAGAGTTCTCTTTTAAAGTGTTTTTCCAGACTCTATAATCATGAAAAACCTTCGAGTTTTCTATCTTTGGACTCGTTAAACAAACATCGACAGACCCGTAATGGGACCGAACCACTCCTTCCTAGGGTTCGTTAAACACACTCTGAAGGAATCATCTGAAGGATGAGCTTACATCAATAAGCATATGTTATCCTCCTCAAGCTTGCGTAAAAATAAAGAGGTACTCGCCAGAAATGGTGGGGGAAAATTTGGGAAAGGGATGTGTTTTCGTATTTATATTGATTAGCAGTAAGTGTTGCTCTTGAACATGACACCCCCCTATTCATTATTTGAAGTCGATTTGGGATATCCATTTGTCTCTCATTCGATTTGCTACAAGGTCATACCCTGCTTCGTCTCTGAGTCAATGCTGCCAAATCATTGGTTGTGTCGTTCATATGTTCAAGAGAAGTCCATCAGAAACCTCTATTGAGTCGGCCATCTGCAGTTGTCCATTCTCTCCGTGTCGACCTTCCCTGTGTCCAGTCCAACTTACATCATACTCTGTTTCACGTTCAAAATCTGTTACTCATTTCATGTCATTGATGGGGGATACATCAAGGCCCTCCTGTGATGAGTTTTGTTCCGTCGACTCCAACTCATTATCCGGAAACAAGACTTAGAAATTCATTGGTACCTTGGAACTTACATGCCTCAATGGCAGGTTTCCTCGCTTTCGATAGTGGGTTTCCATCATTGACCTCTGATCGAAAGATTCCATCGGGTGTTCGACCTCAACTCATTCATTCACATTCAGTGGATTGTACTAGTGTACCTTGGGAATCATTGACATTAATGGTGATTTCCCTTGCACTTGTTAACTGTTTCATCAATGACCGGTAATCAAGTGGTTTCTACCATGTTCGACTTCGACACCTGTAATCACATGGTTAGATTCGTACTTTTGGGTGACGGGATTGAAGACCCTGGACCTCATCTCTTTGGTCCAGGTTGTGATGGAATATGTATAATTTGTTGACACATAGATCCACTTTGTATGTCTCGTGGCTATGTCGTCTCAATTTGAATTTTCTTGCATAGATCCACAGTGTATTCCTGGTGGCTATGCGATATTTTGATGACATGGATCCACAGTGTATGATTGGTGGCCATGACCTATGTTTATGATGTCATGCGTCCGTGATCTAAGTATGGGAATTCCTACCTCAGAACCAGTATGATATTTTGCAGATGCTTGATTGTTCGCAGGTTTCCGATTAGGTGCGCTCCTGGTTTCTGACACACACATGCAGTTTACAAAGTATTTCGACTGCCACTGATTTCGGCCTCATACTTTGGGGGGCATTCTGTTACCCATGATTTTGGTCATCTTGATGGTGTACTCAAGCTCCCAACAAGAACTTTCTCCTGAGAAAAGTGACATTCATCTCTTTCCAGAAAACATATTTTTGAAGAGAGTTCGCAGGCTGCTTATAGCCTAGGGTGCGAGAATGACTCATTCTTGCAGGTTGCCTTCAGCTAGGATGCAAACTTCTCGCACTGTGCTATATATCTAGGGTGCAAACTTGTTCTCAATCTTGGAAAAAGGAAGAAGTCTCGAGGGTACTAGAAGGGAATCTTCTAAAGAATGGGTTGGCATTCGAATGGTTATCATTTTACTGGTTTCCCTGATTTGGTGGGATCATTCTCATCTATGTAACCATCTCATCCTCTCCTATATATTGATAGGATTATCATGGAAAAGGTTAAGCAAGATTAATTGGAGAATTGGTGAAGGAATTGTGTGAAGAACTCAGGTTGAACATGAGCTTGGAGACTTTAGCAAGTCTACCAAGAGGATTCAGATCTTCTTCATGCAAGGATCAAGCAAGTGTGTGTGTTGGAACCAAGAGTCACCGAAAGGAAGCTTGCGACATCAAGGCGATCAGGTTGTGTATTCTACTTTCGATTAATATGATACAACGACATGTCCTTTTCCCATAAAGTCATTCTTACTTTATTGTGTAATTCCTTGATCATACACATAAGTTGACAATTGAATATATTTTGCTATCTTCACTTTGGTTGGTTTGTGTTGTCTTGGTCTTGAACTCACAAGAGTACAGGAGCGAAGTGGGAGCAACAGAGACCCTAGGAAGCGATACAAAGGTATATCACTTGTTCCTCCTTACTAGCTAATTCAATGGTCATAACTTAGGGAAAGAGTCATGTCCTGTCCTGTTTTGTTCTAGATCCAGGTGGATCTAGGGAGATCTGTTAGTGTCCGCACCTACCGATTAGTCCGATAACAACGACTCCGACTTTGGCTTCTTGAAATCTTCAATAGCGCTTGCCTTATCTATGCCAAAGTCCTGGCCTATCCTGTAGGTTTGGTACTCTACAGTTTCATGTACCAGACTAATGCACATCCTCGAAATGTTGTGGCTAACTGTGCAATTTTTACAACCTCGTCCTGGACATTCTTTGCGACCCAAATTGTCTTGCAAACAAATATATGTTGTTCTTGGTCCTCTGACCCAAATCCCTGGAACTCAGGTAGTCGAAGGATGTTGTCTAGCCCTGCCATGTTTCTTTGTGTAGTCCCTCTTCTTGGTGATGCCAGTTGACTATGACTTTGTGCACTACTTCCACTGTTATGATTTCTACTACTTTCTCCTCCCTAGCTAACTATAAGTGATTTTGATAAGTCTTCAATTGTTATCTCTGATTGTGGTGACTCACATGGGGTCATTGATTCAACACAAGACCCCTTTCTGAGTAGGACTTAACAATTCTTCTATTATTGGATTGGACTGAAACTCCTCTTCTTCTCCTCCTATATATGGTATTTCCATGATTTTGACTATTGTGCAAGGTTCTCCCCCCTCTGGCTTACTGTGCATCTCTCCTTTCTCAACCCCAGTCTTTCACCTCTTGTACATCCTTCCTCCATGAAATAATCCAAACTCATCTTCTTCCTCTGGTATACCTTCTTCAGTCCTCTGCATCCTCAATCCCTCCCTTTCTTCTTCATTTCTTCCTTCATTCTCTCATGTTCTCAGACTATCCTCTTATCATCCCCTGGTTCCCATATGTGCACGAAGCCCCTTAGGAGTCAAATTGCATTGTCATCATGCACTTGTCACACAACAACATCTTTATCCACACACCCAATGATTTCATGAACCTCCCTCGCGGACCTTTGAAAAAGTCCCTTTCTGCAACACTGTATGATTGGGTACAATTTACTGCAAACTCTATAATGTATCCTGCTAGTATGTTATCCAACCAAAAATCAATTGCGCAGGTAGTTGGATTACTTATAGAATTCAGTTGTCTTACCAAGTCCGGAGTCCAATTCCTCGACGCTATAGTTTGGTACCTTCCAATATTCTCCACTAATCTTTCTAGCCACTTATTCAAAATAATTGGAAATTCGCCAAAGACAATTTCATGCATTTCTGTATACACATACCTTTGCATCCATTGCTTGACACTCATCCAAGGGTTTCTGTTCTCTTTTCAAGCAAACTGTCATTCCTTCCTTTCCAACCATTCTGAGATATATTTCTTAGTCAAGCTCCGAAAGATCCCTCAATTGCAAAGTTCGGGTCTCGGCAACAGAACCATTTGTTGGCACTGCAGGCAGTTGTAAGACCCTAGGTTCAAGTTATCTTTGACCAACAAACCCCACCAGACATTATCCCCTTTTCAATCACTTGCATATACATATGAAGTCTCACCCTAGGTATCTATTGGGACTGCAAGAACCATGTTTTTGCAGTAGTGAGGGATTGGGAGGTGATCCTTTTGTTCATTCTTACTTATTGGTTATGTGCACATTGCTCTGTCTTTGTTTTTTATTAGCTACTTAATGATTTCATATTCATATTACCATTATATTTCAGATTACCACATAAACCAGTACTGTGATAGTCATGATTATTGCACAATGATTATACATAAGACAAATCTAATCTAATAAACATTTGAACAAAATCCATGAACAATCATATAAAAGGAATTTGACACAAGAGTTAACATGGTTCATCCAACTTTGGGCTACATCCACAACGACTGGCTTCTTTATTATCCATTTGGTAATTGCTTTAGGCTTGTGCACTGCGCTTACAAAGATAAATCATGGTCATATTTTCTTCCTCCTAGCCTAGCCTTTCTGCAGTGCAAGCCTCTCTCTCTCTCTCTCTCTCTTTGCATCATCTCTTTAACATTCAGACACAAATTCCTTTATTTTATAGAATAGAACATAAGCATAACAGTAACTAGCATAGAACCCAACAATGAGGAACCGATGAACGCCTTTTCTCCCAACCCATTACATATTTATACATACATTCTAGGGCTAAAAACCCTACTTTGTTCATCCCAAAACCCCATTACAATGCATGATTACTCCAGTTAACTGGTTATTCGGGTTGCATTCACCTGCTTTCCCATCTGCATACTTCTTCTGCACCATGACTATTGTTCTTCTTGCTTTTTTGTGTCCTTCTATCTTTAGCACGTCAAGATTTCATCCTTCTTTCTCACCTGCTTTCTTCTCTCGCTTTCTTCTCCTCTTTATTCTTCTTTCTGCTTTATTATTCTCTTTTTTTGCGCGTTGTACTTCTAGATGCACACTCCCAAATCTTCCTTCTTCTTCTACACATTTCTTCTATATTTAGGATTTTTACCAAAATTGTATCCCAAAACTACCTGTCCAACACTCCTCTAACCAATATTCCTACCATGAAGACGTTGACTCTTCCCATTTCCAAGCCTTTCATTCCAACCACCCTCATCATGAACTACGTCTTCCCAAAGTTGAGGTGAACAAATTCGATGGCTCAAATCCCACAGACTAGGTCATTCAAATTGAACATTATTACTCCTTGCATGGCATTATGGATGATTTGGCCAAACTTTGTTACAATGTCTTCTATTTGGATCTCGAACGTTGGCAATGGTGAAAAACTTCACGCCAAGGGTATGTTGCTTGGACATAGTTTTTTGTTGATCTTTATGAATGCTTTGACACCAACACACCCCATTTGGGTTGTTTGCCTAGGTTGAAATAGTCTACCACAATGGAAGACTTTATCGCCGCCTTTGAGCACTTGGATTTTATAATGGAGGGCATGTTAGATTCCTTCTTCAAGAAATGATTTATCAGTGACCTAAATGATGAAATATGAGCCCAGGTCCTAATGTCCCACCCTCATACTTGGTTGGAAGCTACTAAATGAGCCAAGGAATCACAATGGGTCGTCTCTTCCCATAATATAAAACCCTCCTTTATTCCTCTCCCTAGACCCACCAATACAACCCCTCCTGCCACTCCTCTCAAGATCCAAAATTTAACTTGGGTAGAAATGGTTGAATGCTAAATCAAGGGTCTTTGCTATAATTGTGATGATAAATGTTTTCCAGGGCACAAGTGTAAATAATATAAGCTATTTATGGCCATTTCTGAGGATGTTTCTAACGAGGATTTTGATGTTTCCCTTGTTGAAGAGCTACCCTAAGTAGATGATACTCCTCCTTCCTATGATCCTTCAGAAGTTGAACTGTTGATTTCATTGAATGCCCTCACTGGGTTCTCTACTCCCCAAACCCTCAAGTTAATTGGTTGCATTTAGCATGGGAAAGTCACCATCCTAGTTGATAGTGGAAACACCCATAATTTTATTCATCGTTGCCTTTTCCAATTAATCAATTTCTATATCCAGACAACCATTAATTTTTTAATCATGATTTCCAATGGAGGTTCCATGAAATGTGGGGGGCATTGTGAAAATGTGCACCTACAAATTGGTTAGTACCATCTCAAATCTCATATGTTTATTATAGACACGGGAAGTTGTGACATTTTGCTCGGTGTTGAATGGTTACGCACACCCGATACCTCACCATGGACTTCAAGAATTTAACCATGCAATTCCAAAAGGAGGGACAACAATATAAGTTCCAAGGCATCACGACAGGCTCCCCTAAGATCATTAGTTCCCACCGAATGGAAAAGCTACCAAGAAAGGTCTTTCTGGCATTATTTCCCAACTTCATTCCATTCATGCAGTTGAGACACCCTCGTTGCATCCTGACCTCCAATCTATACTCTCCCAACACCAAGTTGTTTTTAACACTCCCCATGGACTTGCCCCTTCCCACGGTGGCCATGAGCATTCTATTCCCTTAATCCTGGGCATTCTTCCTCCCAATGTTTTCCCTTATCGTCATCCCTTTGCCTCAAAAAATGAAATTGAGAAAATTGTTCAAGAATTGCTAGAAACAGGTGTTATCCATCCTAATACAAGCCCCTATTCTTCTCCTATAGTCATGGTTCTCAAAAAAGAAGGCACTTGGCACATGTGTCCTGATTTTTGCACCCTCAACGAAATCGCAATCAAAGATAAATTTCCCATTCCAGTGATTGATGACCTTTTGGAAGAATTGAGTGGTGATTAGTACTTTACCAAACTAGATCTCCATTCTAGCTACCACCAAATACATATGAAAAGGAAGACATTCCCAAGATTTCCTTTCGAACTCATGAGGGTCACTATGAGTTCTTGGTAATGCCCTTTGGCCTATGTAATTCCCCCTCCACTTTTCAAAGTCTCATGAATCATGTCTTCCATCCTTTCCTACGTAAATTTGTCTTAGTTTTCTTTGATGATATTCTCATCTACAATAAAACTTGGAAATTCTATCTCATCCATGTGGATCAATTTCTACATCTATTGTCTAAGCACAATTTTTTTCTTAGATATTCTAAATGTGCTTTCAGAGCCTTTGAAGTTTAGTACCTGGGTCATATTTTCGACAAGGATGGTGTATGGGTGGATCCTAAAAAAATTGAAGTTATGAAGGCTTGGCCTTGCCCTAAAACTCTTAAAATCTTGTGTGGTTTCCTGGGTTTAACAGGGCTATTATCACAAGTTTGTTCAGAATTATGGAAAAATTGCAACTCCTCTCACTACTCTCCTTAAAAAGAATGCTTTCAGTTGGACTCTTGTCACTGATCAATCATTTCGTGCCTTGAAAGAGGCTATGTGCATGATTCATGTCCTGGCACTGCCAGACTTCACAAAGACTTTTGTCCTAGAATGTGATGCTTCGGGGAAAAGAATTGGGGCAATCCTCATGCAAGTTGTTCGAGCTTTGGCTTTCACTAGCAAACAACTTTCAGAGCACCACTTGGGAAAATCAACCTATGAAAAAGAAATGTTGAATATTCTTCATGTAGTGGATCTCTAACATCCTTATCTATTAGGGAAATGCTTCCAAATTAAAATTGATCATCGCAGCCTCAAGTATTTTTTGGAACAAATAATTTCATCCCCGAAGAAACAAAAATGGGCAACCAAGCTGTTTGGATATGATTATGAGAACATTTACAAGAAGGGAAAAGAAAACGTGGTTGTGGAATCTCTTTCAAAGAAATATGAAGAAGAAGGGTCCCTCTTTTCCTTCTCATTCATTGTAGCAGATTGGCTTCAAGTTGTTCACTAGGAATAATTGCAAGACCCCAACTTTCTTACCTGATCCAACAGTTGCAACATGATTCTCAAGCTTCTTCAAGATACTCTTGGAACAATGAAGAGATTTTCTATAAAGGCTTCTTGTATTTAAGCAAACAATCGAACCTTAAATCCAATGTACTCTCTAAACTTCATGCTTCACCCATAGCTGGGCATTCAGGCTTCACCAAAACTTATGAATGGGTCAAACATTCTTTTTTCTAAGAACGTATGAAACTAATCATCCCCACCTTTGTGGCTGAATGTGATACCCGTTAATTCAATAAGGGTGAAATTGTCAAAACTCTAGGCACACTTCAACTGCTCCCAATTTCACCTACTATTTGGACATATATTTCTATGGATTCCATTGCTGGCTTACCTAAATCGAGCAATAACTAAGTCATCATGGTTGTACTAGATCGTCTTTCCAAATATGATCATTTGTGCACTCTTCAACACCCACTCACTGCATCCACAATGGCTCAAATTTTTATGGATAATATCTTCAAACTCCATGGCATGCCTCACTCTATTTTCTCCAACCGTGCTCCAACTTTCACGAGCATTTTTTGGAAAGAATTGTTCAGGCTTCAAGGAACCCAATTGCATCTTAGCACCACCTATCATCCCCATACAGATGTACAAACTAAAGTTTTTAACAAGTGTTTTAAGCATATTTGTGGTGTTTTGTGTCTGACCAACCAACTCAATGGGATTAGTGGTTACCCCTAGTTTAATGGTGGTACAATACATCTTGCCATGCAACCACTCACATGACTCCCTTTGAATCAATATATGGGAAAAAGACACCATCAATTCTCTCCTATTTTCTCGGCGTCTCCAAAGTTCAGGAGGTCGACAACATTCTTACATTCCACACAATCGTTCTCCATACCCTCAAAGAAAATTTGGTCATGGCTTAGAATCACATGAAGCAACAAGAAAATCAGGGTCGTTCAAAACATCAATTTTTTTATATGGGACCGAGTGTTTCTTTGTCTGCAACGTTATAAGCAAACTTCACTCAAAGTTGAACACTATTAGAAACTTGCCTCTAAGTTTTATGGTCCTTATATTATTCTCAAGTGAGTGGGGCCCATGGAAGACCAATTAGCTCTTACTAGTCACTCTAAGCTCCATTCTGTTTTTCATGTCTCTTGCTTAAAGACAATGTTGGGAACTAAGTGCCAGACTCAAATCAATCTCCCTGAGTTAGATGAAGAAGGATCAATTTGGTTGCAACCACAAGCAGTCTTGTACCAGCGTGAACACCATATCCATCAACACACCATCAAGTAACTTTTAGTTCAATGGAAGGATACACCACCAGAATATGCCACGTGGGAGCTGACTACCATTCTACAACAATTTCCCCATCTCAAGCCTTGATGACAATGGTGTTTTTCAAGGGGGAAGGCATGTTAGGGACCTAACCTCCCTAACCCCTCACGTAGGTAGAATAATATGTTTTCTATGTAATAAAGGCCGACATTAGTAAATAAGGCCTATAAAATAATGTGAACAAGCCTAATGTAAGAAGACTTAATAGAAGCTTATGCTTCTAGAAAGATCTTCCTCTAGAATGTTCTTTAGAAGATAGAATTAATATAAATAGGAGTAGAAGGAGTGATAAAGTCTTGTCTTGAGAATTATTGTAATAGAGCTAAGCTTTGCTGGAGGTTTCTCCCTCGAAGAGGCAAGTGAACTTCACTTTCTATCATTAAAGGTGTTCATTGTTGGTGTTATTGTTATCTATATTTTGATGTTCATATGGTATTTGTCGTAATATTTCTATTTATGTTTATTATAATACATCTGATACCTTACATTGTACTTGTACTCTAACGATAATCTTCTTGGCTAGTAAGGTTTTACCTTTTTGTATGTGTCCACTGCCATTGACATTAATGTAATCATGACAAAGCATGTTTTCTTACTACATGCATGATATGATAGAATTATGATTATAATAAGTAATTATTGCGCCATGTTGTGTAATGTTCCTAATGCTTAAAATATCATAACAAAACATAAGTACACACCATGTACAAAATGTGAGTGTGAAGCACAACTCTAAGATAGATAAGTTATACAATAAATCCTTAAAGAATAGGAGAACCTCCTCCACATAACCAAATACATTCATACATCACAATTCACATGTCTACAATAATGAATACATTATCTCTATATATACCTATTCACACCTACACATGAGACCCCTTTACTATTAGGCCAACCCTATTACATATATATTTACATGTTACATGTACATTTAGCCCCATATAGGCCCGCCCTTGGGACCATATCATATACATTTAACCCTATATATTCCCCCTTTGGGTCATAACGCAATACCCTCCTTCAAAAAGTTTTGTCCTCATATCTTTGCAATTAAAGGTTTCACATGTGATGAAACCAAGTGATATGATTTTCTTATGTTCCCGCTTTCTTCTTTGCATTAATGATGATCCATCCATCCTAAATTAATTCTTTTCAGTCGTAATCCTTGGTGGCTAGTTGTTGCATAATTTTCTTTCCCTTGATTCCATGTATTGTTGTTGAAGCTTCTCCAATTTGTATAAGATGTTGGTCTATGATAATACATTGTTGAACAATCATTTTGTGATGCCATATTCCATGAATATTCACACGTATTCCATATTCTTCCTTGATAATGTTGATATCGACCTAGAGGGACATATGCATGCTCCACTGAACTCAACCTTTATTGCTTTAATTCCAAAGACTGATACTCCCTTGCTTTGCAACTGTATATACAAAATTGTGGCAAAGGTAATTGCAAGGCGAATCAAAGGGGTTCTCTCTGAGTCGATCTCACAAGAACAATTTGGTTTCTTGGAGGAATGCCAAATATATGAAGCCATATGAGTAGCTCAGGAAAGGATTCATTTGATAAAAACCAAGAAGATAAAAGGGGCAGTTATGAAAACCGACCTTTCAAAAGCCTATGATTGATTTAATTGGCTCTACCTTAGACTCTTTTTAACTCATCTAGGTTTTGAAGTGGGTTTTATCAGATGGGTGATGAGTTGTATCACATCCACTTCTTTCACTGTGTTGATTAATGGATCAACCCCCCCCCTTCTTCAAGGCTGAAAGAGGACTCCAACAAGGCTGCACACTTTCTCCATTACTATTCCTTCTAGTGGCAGAAGGTCTAAGCAGAGCTCTGAAATCTGAAAACAACAAGCATGAATAGGGATTTTTGTGGAATCACTTTAACCCCGAATATAAGAATTACACATCTCTTGTTTGCCAACAATGTTTTAATCTCTTGCAATGGTTCACGAAGGGATGTTGAAAAATTGCATGCTATACTGGACCTTTTTGGGATAGTCACAGGGATGTTGATGAATGAAAGGAAGTCCACCTTATCCTTCCAAAATATGGAGGAATAAGAGGTTGATACCCACAAGACTTTCTTCCCTTATGAAGTAAGGAATTTTGAAGACGGTTTGAAGTATTTGGGATTTTATATAAAGCCAAACAATTATAAGAATGTGGATTGGGTATGGATGAATGCAAAACTGGAGAAAAGACTAAACATCTAGAGTTACAAATGAATCTCTCGCACAGGAAGAATGATATTGGTTAAATCTGTACTGGAAGCCATACCAGTGTATTGGATGTCACTAGCTTGGATCTCGAAAGGGATTCTTTAAAATGTCAGGAATATTTTCTCAAAATTTTTGTGGGCTAGGACCCAAGAAAAAGTTGTGCTTCCTTGGGTAAAATGGGCTACATTGGCTATTCCAAAAACTTTGGGAGGATGGGGACTAAAGAACATTTTTCATTTTTCTAAGGCCCTGGATCCAAAATCAATATGGAGATTGATTTCCATAGATAATTTATGGACTTAGATGGTGACCCATAAGTACATTCAACCTCTTTGAATCCAAGAATGGATAAGGATCCATTCAAAGAAAGTTTATCTAGCCTCAATTATCTGGAAAGCCATGGTGTTATCCTTTGATGTAATTGGAGATGGCCTAGCATTGAGGGCAGGAAATGGGAATAAACTGCATCTGGGTAAGGATCCCTAATCGGGCATGGCTGATCACACCTTCTTCCAGAACCATTGATTCAAAGTCTCCATGAAAAGGGGTTGGTTTACCTTCCTCAGATTGGGGATCCTAATAGATCCACTATATGGACACAGGAATGGAAGACTCACCTTAAATTGGGCTTGGAGAAATAATTTGAAGAGACATGGGCATCCTACACCAGGGCACTGCAACTGGCACACATAAGATTAATGGATAAGGAAGATGAAATGGTGTGGGCTTCTGACCCACTCAATTTATATACTCCAAAAATGGGGTATATTCAGTTGAATGTTGATCTACACTTCAAAGTGTTGAAGTTTTACTTATACAGTTAGCAATTAGAGTTATTCTTTATTATTATAATCATTTAGTACATTAGCTGCATAAATAAGATCATTGAAAGAGAGGGAATCACATAAATAATAGAGACACACAGATTATCCCGGGAAACCCTCACGGGGGAGAAAACCCAACAAAAACTTCCTCAATATAGATAGACCAAAGATAGAACAGAAGATCCTCCTCTACTCCTTCACAAGGAAGAGTAGCACACCAATTAACCAAGAAATATGAAGAAACATACCAAGAACCCTCCTTGCCGTCACACTTAACTATTATAGCAGTTTCTCCAAGACTTTCACACTTCTTCATAGCTACAGAGATAGTGTGGTGAGTGTATCCAAATGAGGTGATGGCCTCTCTTATAAATAGTGGTTTAGCCAGCCTATAATTAGGTATGGGCCAACATATCATTTTACCCTCTTAATTTACATTTAATTGTTAAGGAACAATAGGGCCAACTTTTACTAAGGGACAATAGGGCCTAATTAAATATAATATAATAATATTATTCAACTCTCTCTCCGGTAGAATATTCTTCGAAGTTACAATATTTCAACACTCCCCCTTAACAAGAAGGGTATTCTACTGACAACATTAATAACAAATGACTGGATTCAATACATCATCAACAGGAGGGGAAATCGTCATCAACATCGAGAACACTGTCAGTCATATCTATAGGTCATCAAAAGTTTTTCTCATCATCAACACAAGTAGAAACTGAACATCATCATCATCTGCAACACGAAGAGAGTAACATCATCATTATCATTAACATGAAGCCAAAACATCAGCATCAATAGCATGAAGTTGGAACAACAACATCAATAGCATGGAGCTAGAACAATATCATCAATAACATGAAGCTGGAACAACAACATCATCAACAACACGAAGCTGGAAGAACGGACCTCATCAACCTTCACAAGACGTAGTCGAGGAAGGTAGGGTCCAAAGATCGTTAAAATATGAAGTGAGGAAAGGACCGGACTTCTCTGACGAAGCATACCTACTGGACATGGCGTATATATGATGAACCGATGCCATGAATTCGAAGGTACCCATAAGGGATGAATACATTCCGACACCAATATTCTCAGTTGCTAGCTGAGAATTGTCGATCATGGGGATCGACGGTCCAACATATGCACTGGGTGTAGCGTAAGCAAAGGATAATTGGTCGATCATCATGATCTTCCTATCGCGAGGAAAGAAAAGAGTGTGGAAGATGGACGATACGATTGCAGTCATAGCATAAGTCCAATTGCATCTTAGTAACAAGTTATGGTCGAGGGGCGCATCAACCACCTCAACATCCACCTCTACCATCTTCCCACCTAACTGGACCAAAAAGGCAGGAAGAATATTGTGAGGGAGGAAGAAACAACTGTCAAAAGAAGTCAACATGGTCAGAGACTGAGAAAGGGTTTGAGATCCGAGGGCTTTCCAATAGACCAGGGACATCACACATGTTGCAACGCCTTCATCAACAACAATACGCTTGATGGTATACTTTGAGTAGCCCACGTGGATTTGGAATGCCACATGGTAAGGTAAGTGAGGCTTCACATCTGTGACGTAAAACTTGATAAATTTAGAGCCACAGGGATCTAGAGCTCCTAACCCATATTTTAAGGCATTCCTCTGTGAAGGACACGTCTGGAGTACCTCCAGAGTCGACATCGCACAAGGGGTTTGACCCAGATCCTAGAGTAATTTTGGGTGGCTTTAACATTAGGATTGTGGGTAGAGTGCTTGAGTACTCCTTTCGGAATATGGGGCAGGGTCTCTGGTTTTTCGATCTGTAAGGGAATCTTCGGAGGAGGGGGAGACTCTAGACCAGTTATAGTATGTGCAGAACTGTAATCGTGAGATCGAGTGGCTACATTAACCTTAGATTTAACCATGTTGATGCATAAATGACCACCGTATTGTGTCGATGGGTTTTGACTCCCACTCGCCACATTTCCGGCATTCGAGGAGCTCGAGGCCATTTGCTGATTATGTGGAAAAAGATTAGTCAGCACGGCGGGCGGTAGAGATAAAAGCCTCGAAGCTTCCAAAATTTTGGGGCATAAATGGCTAAGGTGGTTGTCTGTACAAAGCTTGCAAATAGAATTCACCTTCCTCCTTTCTTTTTTCCCTCACCAACATTATTATTCGACTTCTTATTATTACAGTTGTCCTTGGGTTTACTATTATTCTTCCCACCGCTACGATTATTACCACATCCTTTCTTTTTATTCCCTCCTGGTTGTTGGTTACCATTCGGGTTGGTTGATAATTGCACAGAATGTACATCCACCGACTGAGTTGGAGTGGAGGACACCAACGAAGATGGCCCTCCTACAGACTAGTTTAGAGACGACTCTTTCAAATGGCTTGTCACCGAGTCTGCATATTTCACATTGGTGGAGCCTACAATGCCATTGGCATGACGCCCAAGCTTTTGTCTAGGGTCATAGTTTGACCTTGGTGCGTCCAAAAGAATCTCATATAACATCCCAGACTGAGCATATATAAGATCTAACTGTTGGGATTTAAAATTTTCTTCTTCCTCAGATGTAACCCCGGATGTAGAAACATCCTTCAAAATATAAGGCAGTAGAGACTTGAGGTCCACTCAAGCAAGAATTTTGGAGGTATGTAGGTCTTGATCAACCTCTTCTGTCTATGCCACTCCTAGATGTGATCCAATATATGAGTTTCTTTGTCGTGACGTAAGGTCGACAAAAGTTCTAAGACAACATCGTAACGAACTGGAAATTGGAAGTGGTTGAGGAAGACTAAGAACATCCGATTAAAGGTTTAGTATGTCCTCCTAGGTAGCTCGATAAACCATTTTGTGACAACCCCTGTGAGGGTGCGTTGAAACAATCTTAACATAATAGAATCATCATTAAGGGAATTCGAAGAGAACCAAAGGTGAAAAGTAGTGACTTGATCACCAGGATCCTCACCATTCTTGCCTTCAAATTTTGGAATATCTGAAGGAAGCTTGGTAGGGATGGAGGGCCATGTCGGATAATGACAGATAGGATCATTCATTAACTTAGACAAGTCTGGAAGATTGAGTGTGGCCAGAAAAGGGAGACGAGGTTGCGACATTTGGCCCCAAGCTCCCTGGAAAGATTGTTCTTGGGGAATCGCATCCCATCTAGGGTTCTGGTAAGCACCATGGCCCTGCCCGGGATCGTAAGACCCTCTTCCAAACTGATTCATGAGGGGTTGGTTGGGCACCATTCCAGTAGGAATGTTCTAATGAGGGTTGTAAAAACTACCCCCAGTCGGAGTGGCTCCAGGTTGGGGGTTTCCCAAGGAATGAAACTGACCTTCTCTGGGTGTGAATCCGGAGGATAAAGGTGGATTCGTCATGCCAAAGGTGTTGGTCAGAATTGGTATAGAGGAGGTGGGTGTAAAGGATGGACCGTAAGAAATAGCTTGTCTGCCAGGTTGGTTACTCCATCCAGAAGCATTAGGAACATGATTATATCCGAGGCTAATAGGAGGAAAGTTTGCAACTGTAGGAGTTGTTTGTGGGACACTAGTACCACCAAACAAGAATGGAGTATATTGAGGAGTTGTGCCCCCAAGTCCAATACTAGTATTCCGACTAGACACTATGATGGAGGTTGAAAATTGAGATGTGAAATTTGACATACCATAAGAAAAAGGACTAGAGGGCATAGGGATGGATTGAACATTATAGCTCGATGATTGACAAAGGGACCCAAAATGGTTCTTGGCTATAGGTTAAGTATTCACTATAGGACAGATAGGGGTGATGATAGGAACCTCTGACATTACATCCATTGTGGTTCAAGGTGTCGAAGGGGTACCATTAACTATAGTAGGTATGGGAGTTAAGGGACTCCCAATGTCTTTCTGTCTCGATTCAATACTCATCCTTATGTGATCACAAGTCTGATAAGTGGAGGTGTGTGTACCACGTTTGATAACTTTACGCCTTTTAGAAGGAAAATACTCAAAATGCGGTGGTAACTGTAACAAGCAGTCAGACCTGCGGGGAAGCTGGTTTGGCTCCACGATGACTCAAGACTCGAGATATAAAAAACAAATCCTAAGGCTAACTAGTAATCAAATAGCACACCAAAATAAAATAAACAAAAGGCCAATATGCACACAAACATGATAAAGTGGCTAAAAGGGGCCTCCCTCCCTAATGTAGGCATGCCTCGCCCAAGAGGGGCCTGAGACTCCCTACTAAAGATCGAAGGTATCTGAATCAGTTATAAGGGCCCTTGTGGGCTTAACAACCAGTCGGTCAGATCCCCCAGAGAGGTAATCCTCCATAAAGGTTTTGTGATGTCCAACCCTTATCTGAACCAGGGTACTTGCAAAATAACCCCTGCAAGTAACCTATGTGGTACCTAAGTCAAACAACTAAGAAACCACGATATAACTGATGTGCAGGCGAATAGTCGTAATTCAGGTCTACCGTATGGGTAGGGTAACAAATCCCGAAACCTCGAAAGCATTGCCTCTCAGAGAGGTAAATGTACTAGCAAGATCCCCATATACGAATAGATCCCTGAAAATATATTTGATGCTAAGAAGGTATTAGGGGGATATCCACGCAACCAACCTCACGCGACCTCGTGCTTAACTCCAGTGTAAGCGAAGCCTCATGACGTCACCAATTATACAATGGATTTCACCACTCCCTTAGTCAGACACATATGTTGATTTCATAGCCTTGGAGAATTTTACTCACAAAATCCTATTCCAAGGCTCTAAATCCTAAGCTAGTTTGTGCACCCTAGAAAACAAAATCATTTCTAATCAATTTTAAATTATCAGCATTGCTTTTAGTGGCCTTTCTTACTCAAAAAAGGTGCAGTCTTGAAATTAATGATGTTATGACTCAGCAAGTAAAATAAATGAATATGAATCAAATGCAAAGTCCTAACTTCAATTCCCAATAAATGATAAGCTTTTCAAAATGCAATTTTCAATTTAGTTATGCAATTCCAAATAATATGTAATCTTTCTATACATGTATTAAGATCAATGATAAGGACCCAAAAGATCAAATGCCATCAATGCAAAATGCCTAATATTTTTGTATTTTCAATATAAAATAATGAAAATGCAAGGATTGAACAACAACTTGATATAAAAATTTTACTGTATGTAAACAAATACAAACCAAGTAGGATATCAAGAAGCAAACACCCAACCTAAGATGCAAGGACAATCAATGAAAATGATGATGAGAAAGGCACCGCCCAAAAATTCAACCAAAGAAAGGTTTCCTATCATTCCATAGACACTTAACAGTCATAACATAGACCCAAGAAGATTCAACAACCATCAAAACTTACCCAACAAACATCAAACCCAACAACCAAAAAAAAGGGTGATGTACATGACTGTTTAGGAGAAAAGTGTGTATATATGCCTCTTGCAGAAGGACAACACGCATATGTACGTGATTGTCAGGTAAAAACCCACGTATATGTGTTAAAACATAGTCAGGCTAAGGAGAAGGCTAAGAAACTCAGATTTGGAATGAACAGAGGATGCCAAGCAGTCAGACGACAATAAACTTAATATAAACGCGAGCAATCAAAGGAGAAAAACACTCCAATCCCCTAAAAGAAGATTTTATTCCTAGTATGGTCACTAATGCTGTTACGAGTATAATATCTCTATGGCTAGGGGTAAACCACAACAGACGGAAATGACTGCAGAAATTAACTCTAATCTCAGGTATGCTATATAAACAAATATGCTAACAATACAAGGTAAAGCACTTACCTCATCCAGATGTTCGATGAAGTCCATCGTTGAGCACTTGACCTGCAACTTGTCCTCAACAACCAAGAAACACAAGCATATGGTGATAATTTATAATGTTAGCACATTCATTAGCATAATCCATCAACATTCATAACAAATAGGCCCATGGAATAACAATTCAAATATTTGCAAGATATTAATTGGACGAGAAAAGAGTATTTCTATTAAAATGTATGTTGGGGCAATTCAATTGCTTAAATTGCTTTCATTTAATTATCAACCAGGGATGCTCGTAAGCTTGTGATGATGCCAGCAAAATATATGCAGGAGTAGGCATCTAACTCTAATCTAAGAAAATTCAATCAAATCCTAACTCTTTCATTCCACTTAATAAGACTTAGTTGTTGTAGGAAAGAAAATACTAGCTCCCTTTCAGGAGGTCCTCTCAAGTTGTTTCACAAAACCTATCAACAATCAAGATCATCAAGTAAACACTCATGCATTGAAAATAAATACACTTAAAAAGGCTTAGTTGTTGTAGGCATGAAAACACTAGCTCCCTTACATGAGGTCTTCTCGGAATGTTTCAAATAACCTATCAACAATCAAGATAATCAAATAATTCTAATAAAAACAATAAAGCATATAAACATATTCAAAGCATTAGAACAAGAAGAAAATGCTACTATGATCTATTTGGAGTGAGCTCAATTCTCCCAAGAACAAAGTAACACATAAACTAAAGCATTCTAAATC
>ML778032.1:1030894-1084750 GCA_009831015.1 Picea engelmannii
TTAGATCCACAAATCTCTCCTAGATCCACAAATGTCTCATTTGGTTACAACCATGTGCTCACACATATCAAGTGATATATCTACAAATCCTCTCACAAATATTTCTTTCATGATTAATCTCCATCCAAGATACTTGAGTAGATATCCAAATCTTCATCAAATCTTCAAAGGGTTGAAGAGGAAATTCGAATTTGAGGCTTGATGGTCAAATTTGATTTGGTTGNNGTCTTCAAATACACCTGTAAACATCATGAAACTCATCCCACTTTCATATATAAGTGTAAACATGTCATTTTTCCAATATTTAATCATAAATTCACTCAAAAACACTAAAATAGATGCATTGGAAAATAATATGTCTAAAACCCATGTAATCATGAAAATGGTTTAATGTAAGGGTGTGGGAAAGCGAAATATGGTTAAAAATGAAGTGAAAGTGAATTGAAAGTGAAGTGAAAGGTTGGTAAAAAGATGGTACTTTGGCGACCCAACAATGTAATCAACAAAACTGAATGAATTACAAACTGTCGTGTCGACATGGTTTGAAACCAAGAAACTAAGTCCCTTCCAGCTGGGCCTCCACCACTTCAATCCTCCATCAAAGGCAAGCTCATATAAGAGAGACAATGAGGTTCTCAATCAAGTAGGGAAGAGCTTGGGGGATGAACAATGTGTTTAGACTTAAAAGGATAAAGGGATGTAGACTCAATATGAAGTGAATAATTTCTCCAAAGTAAGTTTTCTCTCAAAGTTGAATTCTTCTCCTCTTTTTCATAGCTCCGATTTGGCCCATTTATATCCTTCAAGTGGAATTGAAGGGGCGAGGTAGAACATTTCTAGTATATGGAAGGTCAAGGATCATGGATCTCATGACGTGACATGGAAAACCGACACCATTTTTTAATTTTGGGCACAAAATTCGATGTACCCGGGCTGTAGTGGTGCAACCTTTGTATATGCATGTTGTATAATAGGTAGGGGGCATATATGTGGAAAATATTGTTTTTAACTCTGGGATTTTCAAAAAGGGACTTCAATTCTGCATAGGGAAATGGTAAAAACGACCTTCTAAGCAAATTTGCATAGGGTGAGGAAAATATTGCTATAAGAGATGCCTCCTAATGTGTGAGGTCAGAGGAGTATTTGCGATGGACGAAATACATTATAATTCCCATAAGTGGAGTAATGGAGACCCATCTAAAGGAACTAGTTGCTCATGAGAATATTAAAATCTGTACTAACTTTGCGCACATGGCTACCAATTTGAATTACAATGCAAATCCATGTGTAAATATACCAAAAATATGTTCATGGCCATGAGTAGGAAATACAAAGGTGGGTACATGCCAAAGGATGTCATAGTCATGAACAAGGCCCAATAACACCAGTCTCAAAATCAATTTGAAGATATCTGTATATAATGGAGTACAATCTGATCTCCCATGATCACTGAAGTCACATAGGTACTGGTCCAATGAAATATAGCAACAACTCAGGAAAGCTGCGACTATGAACTGATGTCTTCAAGTCTTTTACATGATCCACCAAAGGTGAAACTCTACATCATGTGAATAAAGGAGTTGAGGTCGAACACATTGAGACTTCGTTTGATTACCGATCATTAAGGTATACTATTAACAAATGCGAGACAACCTACCGATAATGAAAGTAGGTATCAAGGCACCGAGTACATTCTTACAAGTGTGAATAGAGGTGTCAAGGTTGAACACTTGAAGAATCCATCGATCAAGAGACATTGATGTATTCCTAACTATGGATGGTGAGAGAACCTGCCACTAATGACTGCAAGCCTCTAGGTCTCGTTTCCAGAATAGATTAGCTGAAGTGGATGGAAGGAGACTCATTGAAAGGAGAGCATTGAGACATCTCTAATCATTCAACATGAGGTACAAAACAAGAGCTTGATGATTTGGAGGAAATTGAACGAAGAACATGTTCACGAACAAACGACCCTGTGCGTCTTTCGCATGTGCTAGATACAAGTTGTACACGAAAAGGACCCTCTGAATAACATCCAATAAGGAGAATTGTTGCCAAAGGTGAGGAAACCACCAATAAGGCTAATGGCATCCAAGACACTGCATGAATCCCATTGTTTGAATAGATTTCTTGTCGTCGAACACAAGGGAAACTACCCAGTCAACGACCAATGATGAAATGTCGATTGTTGAGTTCAAGGTTACCTACCAATGATGAAAGTAGGACCAGGGTTGACAATAAGACTACAAATTCATGTAATTCTGAGACACACTGAGGATATGGAAGACATGTAAAGTCAAGAGTTCCGAGTAGTAGCCAACATAGGTTGATAAACATCCTTTGAAAAAGAGCATGAGACATATGGAAGACTCTGGCAACATAGACTCAATGATGAAGCTTTGATATGCAGGAGGCATAAAAAAAACTCTCCATAGGGACTGGAAGAGTAACCAGTTGGGGGAGTAAACTCTATGTAACAAGCTGATCTCCCTAAGGTCACGCTAAACCCAAAATTTTTATGACAAGTGGAATAAAAAATTTTGTGCTATGTTTAAAGGTGACAGGGCTGCTGCCAATATAAGATAATATTCCTTTCCCGCCCATCTTTTTTTGTTTTTTCATAGTCAAATGAATCCTATGATACAGAGGGGGAAACAAGTGTCACAAGTAAGCAATCTAGTTCCAGCAGTGGAACATACCTATGCTCAATGCAAGGAGGTGCATGCAGGAGATGGACACTTGGGGGAATGTTTCCTCTTGGGTATAGGCTGTCAAGATGGAAAGGATATAAAGAAGGCTCTGCTTGGTTGATGATGCAAACAACTGAGGTGAAAGGATTATAACGCAAAAGCGAGAACTGACAATAGGCTCAATACTGCAAGCAAGAAAATGAGATGCAATTACAACTTAATGCCCAAAAATGTCCTTTTTCGTAATCTTAGTCTACTTGGTTTGAAAAAGGGATAAAATTAGACCAAATAGACATCCTTTCAAATCCAATTTACGAGTGTGAAAGAGACAAGTTCACTTGACAATCTTTTCACTTTTTGAGAGAGTCGGAAAAGAGCTTAAATCAGACTCGTTGGGAGTCCTCTAGGTATAGGTCATCATGTTTATTGGTAAGAAATGAGGTTCGAACATAAAGTCAGGTATTAGCTATAAGGGACTCCTGGTCCTAGAAACAAAAATATTTGCATGGGCACCGAATGAAGCAGGGGATCTAACTAGGGTACCCATGTTTCGTAAGTCTCTACCATTTGACAACAACACTTCTAGTTGCAGATAGAAGGTTTTGTGTTGCTAAGAAATGGGTTCGTACCTAAGTCATATGAGATGTAGTCATAGGATGATGCAAATGTGCATGATGGATTGGATACCTATTAACGAAAATACCTGTCCAAAGTTACGAACGTGCGACATGGCACTGAAAACCAAAAGAATCAGTGGATAAAACTACCAAAACCAACTCCATCCACTGTTGTATTAGTCCATTAGGCCAAAATATTGTACAAAACTATGTAAAGTGGGTAAAATTTGCTATAAATAGTAAAAAAAACCAATTTTACTATACCATTTGTATTTTTTACCCAAATAGTGTATTTTTTTACCAAATTGCCTCCGAGTTTCAACTATTTATTGCAGGAGCTAGGGGTAAGGGAATCGACGACAGTCTGGACCAGGTAATTCATCCTTCTCTCCTCTTTCTTTTCAATGGATTAAATTTTTTAATTAGGCCTCCTTTTTTAAGTTATTTAGGGCGCAACTTCAAAACTAAGGTGTACGTGGGCTACAGTTCATCGGGTCGTGAATACGCATACCTATACGTGACTGTTTGAAAAACAACCAATGTATAAGCAGCCCTATATGCGACTGTGTATACTATAGCTCACATATATGTCTATGGATAAGGTTTTTTACATGTTGCTAACTCAAAAATGGGTTTTAATCTTGCAGGATCGTTGTAGAGTGGAGAGAAAGAGAGCATGAAGAGGTGGATGCTACAGTGGAGAGAGATCTAGGGGCCCAAATGGCCTTAAAAAGATGTGGGATATACAAGTTTTGGGCTCTCAAAGGTATGAGGGCTCAAGTGAGACAACTTCAGTTGCTTGTGAACTACTAGGATCCAGATACTTAGACCTTCAACCTGGACGAAAAACCATTAAGGATTGAAGTTGAGGACATCTTCTTCTGGACGGGATTGTCGTGCCGGGGTGAGGTGGTCAACCTCAAAGCCCGAGGAGTTGGGAGTGGCATGAATATCAAGGATTACATAAACCCTCATTTCATTGCAGAGACCGAGAAGGTAGGGAGCCAACTCCCAATTTGAGCGATCAACAATTTGAGTCTCAGGATTGTTTTCCTAGTGTTGAAACGAATCACAGGGTCGACCTCTTTGCACTAGGTATCGATGCCACTTATGTTTTATTCAGTGGAGTGCTTGCGACCCACGATGTATGACTGGTGCACCTCATTGCTGGCCAACATGAAGAGCCAACTGACATACTGCATCTAGGTAGAAAGAGGAACTTCGGGCTCACGTCTATCCTTTGTAGTTTTTTCTTCGATTGGGTTCCAGGCTTGGGCCCTAGAGTTGAGATTATTCCGCGTGGACCTCACAATCCAGCCATGGCACGGTGGACCGAGGTGATGAGGCGACAGGGGGTGGTAGGGTGCCAACACCCTACAACGATGACTTTTTCTTCTGGTGGAGTCGGTAGGTGATGGCTCTGGATGACTACCCTTACACATGGATTGACTTTAGAGGAGATTCGGACATGCCGTTACCACCAGGTTCTGCCTGCGGAGACATAGGCATGTCACAATTTTTTGAATATTTCATTTTTTTGTATTTTTGTATAAGAAGACAAAAATATTTTTGGATGATGTCAAGTACCAGCTAAACATGTATGTGACGCAGACGTAGGTCCATGATGACCAAACGAACTTCCATGACATTGGCGGAGGCACCAGGGAGATGAGGCAACGATAGGAGACGCAGAAAGAGTGCTTAAAAATGTACAGGGAAACCTGTCTCATTTGACAGAGAGGATTTCCATGGTTCAGGTGGAGGATCTACTAGAGGCTATGCAATGACAGGTGGTAGGCATGCCCCATGCTTTGGTACGACTCTTTCGATGTCTCGCAAACACCATAGTCTGCTATCATGACACTCATCCGGCGCCACAGGCGTAGATGTCATGATTATGTATGATTGACTGTATATGTATTTTTGAGGGTGTCAACCCCAATTTTGTACTATAAAATCTTATTTTTTGGAGATATGAATATATTTAAAAACATTGATCTTCGGCTTTACTTATGTTACAATGTGTATATTGATGAAAATATTTTCTTTTCTTTAGTTATGTGAAAAATGCCAATCTAAAACAAAATTAGCATATGCATCAGATACATAATTAGAACTTGTAGGTATGTGATGATAAGTAATAAAATAAAACTGTCATTCCAAAAGTCGTACCCGTAATAATTGTCGGTGTAGAGTAGGGTCACGCACATGGTAATTGTCGTTCAATTGACATACTACTAACTGGGAGTCCAGGCAAACTTCTAACGAGTGAATACCATGTGAAATGGAACCGCGCAAAAGTTCTATAATGACGCTATATTCATCCACATTATTCGTGGATGGCCCTAGGAAAATGCCACCTGAAGACACCAATAGACCCTCGAGTGAGTAAATAATCCAAGCAGAGGAAACCATGTTCCGTGTATGATGACTGGCCCCGTCTGCGAATCCTAAGTAGACCAAAGACTCTGTTGACATCTTCCAACCAAGGGAAAACTTGATAAACAAGCTGAAGATAAAAACAAAGGGAATATATATATATATATATATATACACTAAAATACATTAGTATACAAAGAGTTACGCCCAAGCTTGGGGGCTAAAGCGTAATATCTTTTCAAATAGAGCCCATTCCTGGGTTCAACCAACATGTTCCCTTCACAATATTCTAATTCATAGGCTCCTTTATCTAAGACACATCGCATGACATAGGGACCGTGCCATATGGGTTTGAACTTGCCTTCTCCAAGTGGTTCTTTGGATTGATCATATAGAAGGACCAAGTCACCCTCAACATACTATCGAGGACAGACAGACTTATCGTATTGGAACTTGACACATCTTTTATTCGCTTCGATAGCCGTGGAGGCATCTTAATGCTGCTCATCTAGACTCTTTAGGTGTATGAGGCGTTGTTCAAGATTGAAAGTGTCAGGTAGGAGCACGACTTCCAATCTAAGAGAAGATATTTCGCATTCAATAGGTAAGATCAAATCCACACTGTGTACTAACTGGAAAGGAGAAAAACCGGTGGAGGTCTTGACCGAGGTTCGGTATGCCCAAAGTGCTGGATAAAGCATGATATGCTAGTTAGATTTGCTCTGGCTAACAATTTTATGCAAAATGGTCTTGAGAGACTTGTTCATGGCCTCTACTTGTCCATTTTCCTGGGGGTAGTAAGGGGAAGAATGACCATGCTTAAACCCCAGTTTTGATGCTAGTTCTTTCATCATTTCATTCTGAAAGTGACTGCCATGATCAGTGACAATCTCACTCAAGATTCCGAACTTGGCTATAATTTGATTGAATATGAATAAGGAAACAATATTACCATTGGCTTTAACTGTAGGCATGGCCTCGTCCCACTTAGTAAAGTAGTCCATGACCACGATAATGTGCGGATGCCCCCCAACCGAAGTTGGGTTGCAATCCACAAAATCCACCCCCCACTTGGTGAAGGGACCGACGGTAATTGCTGGATGGAGAGAGGCTATATGCAAGCACATTTTTTGAGTGAACACCTAGCAGGGGTGACACTTCTTAACTACTTCGATGCAATCTTTAAAGATAGATGGCCAAAAATAACTGGCTCTCAAAATTTTCTGGGCTGTTGCAAGCCCAGATAGATGACCACCACAAGCCCCACTATGGCAGTCGTTTAGAACTGACTCAACTTCTTTGTGATTTAAACAACGACACAAGATATTGTCTACTCCTCGACGATATAGAGTGTTGCCGATGATAAGATAGTTCTTAGCTTGGTACCGTATACGTCGTCGGTCATCTCGTGAGAGATGCTGAGGGAACTTCAAAGTTTGAAGATAGAGAACAATATCTCCATACCAGGGGTCTGACAACGAGACAAGGAAAATGTGTTCATCTGAAAATGAATCAACATGAATGACATCCTCGTCTAATTGAGGGAAGTTAGATATTAACTTTGCAAAAACTAATGATTTTTTGGACTTCGCAGAAGCGAAATCGAGATCAAATTCTTGTAGAACGACAATCCTTTTATTGTACTTCCCCCCTATGATACGCCTAGTAAGGAAGTATTGAAATGGATTGACATCGACAACCACAGTAGTTTTGCAAAGAAATATATAGTGTCATAATCGTTGGACTACGTGAATGACAACCAAAACTAGCTTTTCAACATGATAATACTTGAGTTCATAGCCGACTAAGTTTCGACCAAGATAGTAAATGAAGTTCTCATGAAGCTTGTCATCCTTCTGAACCAACACCATACCAATCATCTCTTCGGACGCGACGACATAAAGCAAGTAATATCTACTGTAGTCTTGAGACTTCAACATAGGCATATATACTAAGGCTTTCTTCAAAGCATCGAAGGATTATCGGGCTTGCTCATCCCAGATAAAAGGAGTGTCCTTCTTTAAGAGACGCATGAGAACCTTAGTAATATTGACATAGTTCACTATAAACCGTCGTAAAAAGTTAGCTTTCCCCTGTAAACCTTGAAGTTGACGAATAGTGCACGGGGGAGGTAATCAAAGTATTGCCTCAACCTTTAACGGATCTACCATAATCCTAGTCTCAGAGACTAAAAATCCTAGAACTCGACCTGACCTAGCTCAAAAGACACATTTATGAGGGTTCAAATGGATGTGATAATGGCAACATCTTTCAAAAACTAGCCGAAGGTGTTTAGGGTGATCTACTCTCGTACGGGAGTGAGCAACAAGATCGTCGAGATAGAATTCGACTATGTGTTTGAGATCATGAAATGCGAAGGTCATAGCATGTTGAAAGGTTGCTCTGACGTTCTTAAGGCCAAAAGGCATCTTTCGGTATGTGAAAGTACCCTAAGGGAAAATAAATGTTATCTTATGTTGTTCCTAGGGCTTAATATGAATTTGGATATACCTTAAAAATCCGTCCATCAAAGAAAAAAATTTGCTTCCCTCACACTCGTCAAGGATCTGATCGATGTAGGGTGTTAGGAAGTTGTCTTTGGGACAAGATTTGTTCAGGCACAAAAATCCATGCATACGCGGATGGCTCCTTGCTTTTTGTTCACATGAACGAGATTGGATACCCATTCAGTCAAGGTAATCGGGTAGATAAATCCAACACTAAGCAGTTTTTCTACCTCTGCCCTAATAGCAGGGGCCTTCCTAAGATTGACATCTCTAAGTCGTTGTCGAACAGGCTTGGCATCCAAGTAGGTTATAATCTCATATTCGATAATTTGAGGGTCGATTCCTGACATCTCTTCATATGACCAAGCGAATACACCGTGAAATTCCTTGAAGAGCTCGGTGTAGATCATAATTTCTTCTAGCGAACAATCCGCACCAATGTATACATTTTCAACCTTGACAGGGGTACAGGAGATATCGATCATGATGGTAGGGGAGATACTCGCCATGTTTCCTTTGACATAAATTTCGTGTGTATCAAGTGGAACTACGGTGTGACCGACTATCTCGCTCAAAGTAGATCTAAAATCTCTTGTTCGATTTTGTCAAGCTCTGGGAGAAAATAAGAGCGATGATGAATATCATCCCATGGTTTGTCATAACCATTCATGACCTCTACGATTGCGTCATCTGAAGATAAAGTCTCATTGAGGCAGTCACGTGAACAAGATGACAAACTGGCCCACACAGGCTTTAGAATAGGATCCTCCTCGTCCGTCTGCATGGTAACAGGATCCGAATCGACGAAAGAGTCAAGAACAACTTGATACACAATCTCTGCTGCCGATAGTGGCATGGACATTCTAGTATGTGACTCACCTTCACAAGACACAGTCGAGGAAGGTAGGGTCCAAGGATTGATTAAATATGAAGTGTGGAAAGGAACAAACCTCTCTAACGAAGCAAACCTACTGAACATGGCGTATATATGATGAACTAGTGCCATGAAGTTGAAGGTACCCATAAGGGATGAATACATTCCGACACTAATATTCTCAATTGTCGGCTGAGAATTGTCGATCACAGGGATTGGCGATCCAACATATGCATTGGGGCTAGCATACGCAAAGGATAACTGGTTGATCGTCGCGATCTTCCAATCGTGAGGAAAGCAAAGAGTGTGGAAGATAGACGATACGATTGCAGTCATAGAATAAGTCCAATTGCGTCCTAGTAACAAGTTATAGTCGAGGGCCGCATCAACCACCTCGACATCCACCTCTACCGTCTTCCCACCTAACTGGACCGGAAAGGAAAGAAGAATACCGTGAGAGTGGAAGGAATGACCGTCAAAAGCAGTCAACATGGTCGGGGACTAAGAAAGGGTTCGAGATCTGAGGGCTTTCCAATAGACCAGAGACATCACACATGTTGCAACACCTTCATCAACAACAATACGCTTGATGGTATACTTTGAGTAATCCACGTGGATTTGGAATGCCACATGGGAAGGAAAGTGAGGCTTCACATCTTTGACTTCAAACTTGATAACTTTACAGCCACATGGATCTGGATATCCTAACGTAGATAGCAAGTCATTCCTCTGTGAAGGACACATCTGGAGTACCTCCAGAGCCAACATTGCACAAGGGGTTTGACCCAGATCCTCAACAAGAGAGTAATTCTGGGTGGCTCTAGCATTAGGATTGTGGGTAGAGCGCTTGAGTACTCCTTTCGAAACACGAGGTAGGGGCTCTAGTTTTTCGATCTGTAAGTGCATCTCCGGAGGAGGGGGAGAATCTAGAACATGCACATTTTGTGGAGAACTGTAATTGCAAGACCGAGTGGCTACATTAACCTCGGATTTAACAATGTCGATGCATAAATGGTCATTGTCTGGCGTCAGTGGGTTTTGAATCCCACTCGCCACATTTCTAGAATTCAAGGAGCTTGAGGCCATGTGCTGATTATGTGGAAAATGATTAGTCAACATGATGGGCAGTAGAGATAAAAGCCTCACAACTTCTAAAAGTTTGGGGCATAAATGGGTAAGGTGGTCATCTGTACAAATATTGCATGGACACTTCACCTTCCGCCTTTCTTTCTTGCCCTCACCAACATTATTATTCGACTTCTCATTATTATCGTTGTCCTAGGGTTTATTATTATTCTTACCATTCGGGTTGGTCAATGATTGCACAGAATGTACATCCGTCGACTGAGTGGGAGTGGAGGATACAGACGAAGCTATCCTTCCTACAAATTGGTTTAGAGACAACTCTTTTAAATGGATTTTCACTGAGTCTGCAGATTTCACATTGGCAGAGCCTACAATGCCATCGACATGAGGCCCAAGCTTTTGTCTAGGGTCATAGTTTGACCTCGATGTGTCTGAAAGAATCTCGTGTAACATCCCAGACTGAGCATATATAAGATCTAACTACTGGGATTTAAAAATTGCTTCTTCCTCAGATGTAACCCCAAATGTAGAAACATCCTTCAAAATATAAGGCAATAGAGACTTGAGGAACCACTCTAGCAGGAATTCTGTTAAGGTTTAAGCTATTGTTAGGTTTCTTTTCAATTTACTAGATAACCATAACATAGCTAGGATCATTGAGAAATACACAATCACAAGAGACACATAAATTATCCTGGGATACCCTCATGGGGGATAAAATCCAACAAAAAATTCCTGAATATAGATAGCCAATACAATGCCAAGAGATAACTCAAACAAATACAGAAAGTCCTCTCCCAAGAATGCGCCTCTCTCTCTCTCTTCCTTCTTCTCCAACTACAATCTGAACTTGTGCTCTGATGAACAAGTGAGTGTGTGTCCAAATGAGGCGCTAGCCTCTTTATTTATACAATCTGGCACATGTGGACGGAGGTGTCTTTTCACTGGCAGGGCCGACTTCTTGTTTTGGGTGGTTATAACCACCTTTAATATATTATGGGGCCGACTTCTCATTCTGCCTATTACAATTAGGGTTTGACCAATCCACAAAAGGGGATTTGGTCATTTACAATACTTGACATGATCAATCCGCAAAAAAGGATTGATCTAATGAATAATACATCAATAATAATTAGAATACTCTTTGCAGTTACAATATTTCAACAAATTCCAGGGGTATGCAGGTCTTGATCAACCTCTTCTATCTACGCCACTCCTGGATGTGATCCGAGATATGAGTGGCTTTGTCTTGATGTAAGGTCGACAAAAGTTCTAAGCCAACATCGTAATGAATCGATAATTGGAAGGGGTTGAGGAAGACTAGGACCATTTGATTAAAGGTTCTGTATGTCCCCCTAGGTAGCTCGACATACCATTTCACGACGACCCCTGTGAGGGTGCATTGAAACAATCTTAACTGAGTAGAATTGTTGTTAAGGGAATTCGAAGAGCACAAAAGGTGAAAAGTAGTGACATGATCACCAGGATCCTCACCATTCTTGCCTTCAAATTTTGGAATATTCGAAGGAAGCTTGGTGGGGACGGGGGGCTATATCAGATCATGACACACAAGATCATTCATTAACTTAGAGAAGTCTGGCAGATTGAGCGTGTCCAGAAAAGGGAGATGAGGTTGCGACATCTGGCCCCAAGCTCCCTGGAAAGATTGTTGTTGGGGAATCACAACCCATCCAGGGTTCTGGTAAGCACCATGGCCCTGTCCGAGATTGTAAGAACCTCCTCCGAACTGATTCATGAGGGGTTGGTTGGGCACATTTTCAGTAGGAATGTTCTGATGAGGGTTGCAAAAACTGTCCCCAGCTGGAGTGACTCCAGGTTGGGGGTTTCCCAAGGTATGAAACTGACCTCCTCTGGGTGTGAATCCAGAGGATAAAGGTGGATTCCTCATGCCAAACGTGTTGTTCGGAATTGGTATGGAGGAGGTGGGTGTAAAGGACTGAACGCAAGCAGTAGCTTGTCCACCAGGTTGGTTACTCCATATAGAAGCATTAGGAACATGATTAGACCCGTGGTTAATAGGAGGAAAGCCTCTAACTGTAGGAGTTGTTTGCGGCACATGGGTACCACCAAATGAGAATGGAGTATGTGGAGGAGATGTGCTCCCAAGTCCAATACTAGTATTCAGACTAGACTTTGGGATAGAGATTGAAAATTGCGATGTGAACTTCGACATACCATAAGAAAAAGGATTAGAGGCCATAGGGATGGATTGAACATTATAGCCCGACGAGTGACAAATGGACCCAAAAGGGTTCATGGCTATAAGCTGAGTATTCACTATAGGATGGACAGGGGTGATGATAGGCACCTCTGGCATTACAACCATTGTGGTTGAAGGTGTCGAAGGGGTACCATTAATTATAGTAGGTATGGGAGTTGAAGGAATCCTAGTGTTTTTCTGACTTGATTTAGTACTCATCCTTGTATGATCATAAGTCTGATAAGTGGAGGTGTGCGTACTACATTTGATAACTTTATTCCTTTTAGAATAGAAAGACTCAAAATGCCGCGAGACCTGCGGGGAAGCTGGTCTTGCTCCACGATGACTCAAGACTCGAGATATAAAAAAAATCCTAAGGCCAACTAGTAATCAAAGAGCACACCAAAATAAAATAAACAAAAGGCCAATATGCACACAAACATGATAAAGTGGCTGAAAGGGTTCTCCCTCATTAAAGTAGGTATGCCTTGCCCAAGAGGGACCTGAGACTCCCTGCTAAAGACCGGAGGTATCCAAATCAATTATAAGGGCTCTCGTGGGCTTAACAACTAGTCAGCCAGATCCCCCTAGAGAGGTAATCCTCCATAAAGGTTGTGTGTTGTCCAACCCTTATCTGACCCAGGGTACTTGCAGAATAACCTCTGTAAGTAACCTATGTGGCACCTAAGTCAATCAACTAAGCAACCACGATATAACTGATGCACAGGAGAACAATCATAAGTTAGGTATACTATATGGGCAGGGTAACAAAGCTTGAAACCTCGAAAGCACCACCTCTTACAGAGGTAAAGGTACTCGCAAGATCCCCATATACGAATAGATCCCCTGAAATATATCTAATTCTAAGAAGGTGTTGGGGGGATATCACCGCAACCAACCTTACATGACCTCGTGCTTAACTCCGGTGTAAGCGGAGCCTCCTGATGTCACCAATTATACAATGGATTTCACCACTCCCTTAGTCAGACACATATGTTGATTTAATAGCCTTGGAGATTTTTACTCACAAAATCCTATTCCAAGGCTCTAAATCCTAAGCTAGTTTGTGAACCCTAGAAAATAATATCGTTTCTAACCAATTTTAAATTATCAGCGTTGCTTTTAGTGGCCTTGCTTACTCAAAAAAGGTGCCGTCGTGAAATTAATGATGTCATGACTCAACAAGTAAAATAAATGAATATGAATCAAATGCAAAGTCCTAACTTCAATTCCCAATAAATGATAAGCTTTTCAAAATGCAATTTTCAATTTAGTTCTGCAATTCCAAATAAGATGTAATCTTTCTATACATATACTAAGATCAATGATAAGAACCCAAAAGATCAAATGCCATCAATGCAAAATGCCTAATATTTTTGTATTTTCAATATAAAATAATGAAAATGCAAGGACTGAACAAGAGCTTGATATAAAAATTCGACTAAATGTAAATAGAGACAAACCAAGTAGGATATCAAGAAGCAAACACCCGGCTCAATATGCAAGGACAATCAGTGAAAAGGATGATGATAAAGGCACCGCCCAAAAAATCAACCAAAGAAAGGTTTTCTATCATTCCATAGACACTTAACAGTCATAACAGAGACCCAAGAAGACTCAACAACCATAAAAAATTACCTAACAAACATCAAACCCAACAACCAAAAAAAGGGTGATGTACACGATTGTTAAGGAGAAAAGCGCTTATATACGCCTCTTGCAGAAGGACAACACACATATGTACACAAATGTCAGGTAAAAACCCACGTATATGTGTTAGAACATAGCCAGGCTAAGGAGAAGGCTAAGAAACTCAGACTCGGAATGAACAGAGGCTATCAAGCAGTCAGACGACAAGAAACTCAATATAAATGAGAGCAATCAAAGGAGAAGAACACTCCAAACCCCGAAAACAAGATTATATCCCTAGTATGGTCACCAATTCTGTTACGAGGAAAATATCTCTATGGCTAGGGGTAAACCACGATAAACAGAAATGACTATAGAAATCAACTCTAATATCAGGTATGCTATATAAAAAAATATGCTAACAAGACAAGATAAAGCACCTACCTCGTCCAGACGTTCGATGAAGTCCACCGTTGAGCAGTTGACTCAAAGAAATATACCTGCAAATTGTCCTCAACAACCAAGAAATGCAAGCATATGGTGATAATATATAATGTTAGCACATTCAATAGCACAACCCATCAACATTCATAGCAAATACGCCCATGGAATAACAATTCAAATATTTGAAAGATATTAATTGGATGAGAAAAGAGTATTTCTATTAAAATGTAATCAATAGAAGTTAATGAATTAGAAACTTCTGTGTCAGCACAATTCTGAACCGAGAAACTAATTCCCTTCCAGCTGGGCCTCCACCACTTCAATCCTCCACCAAAGGCAAGCTCATATAAGAGAGACAACGAGGTTCTCAATCAAGTAGGGAAGAACTTGGGGGCTGAACAATGTGTTCAAACTTAAAAGGATAAAGGGATGCAGACTCAATATGAAGTGAATAATTTCTTCAAAGTAACTTTTCTCTCAAAGTTGAATTCTTCTCGTCTTTTACATAGCTCGGATTTGACCCATTTATAGCCTTCAAGTGGAACTGAAGGGCTGAGCTAGAACGTTTCCAATATATGGAAGGTCAAGGATCATGGATCTCATGACGTGACATGGAAACTTGACACCATTGTTTAATTTTGGGCACAAAACCTGATGTACACGGGCTATATTGGTGAAACCTGTGTATACGCATGCTGTATAATAGGTAGGGAGCGTATATGTGGAAAAATATTGTTTTTAGCTTTGGGATTTGGTAAAAGGGACTTCAAGTCTGCATAGGGAAATGGAAAAAAAGACCTTCTGAGCAAATTTACATAGGGTGAGTTAAATCTTGCTATAACAACTACCTGCCCATATGTGCCAACAGACTGGATCTTCACAACTCCCTTCTGTACCAAGTCATGAATGTAGCAGTACCGAATCTCAATGTACTTCGTCTTATCATGGAACATTGGGTTCTCTGTCATCTTTATGCAACTCTGGTTATCACAAAAGATCACGATAGCATCCATTTCTAGGTCAAATAGACTTTTCAACATGTTCCAAAGCCATATGGTTTCACAATTGGTGGAGCATGCTGCAATGTACCCCACTTCTACCGTGCTGAGAGAAATACTGGATTGCTTCCTACTTTTCCACAAAATCATGGTTGACCCCAAACTGAAACAACATCCCGAAGTGCTTTTTCTGTATGAAGCACTTCCAACCCATTCTGAATGAATATATCCATACAATCTGAAGTCATGATCTCCAGTATAACAGAGACCATAATCCAACGTATCCTTAAGGTATCTCATCACAGGCTTTGCAGGTACAAGGTGAACACATCTGGGCTCCACCAGATACTGACTCAAAGTGTTCACAACAAAACATATATCTGGCCTGGTATTTGTCAGATACATCAACGAATAATTCATCTGTCTGTATAGAGTAACATCAACTATTTTTGACGAAGTATCAACCAATAACTTCAGATTCATCTTCATAGAAGTGGACATGACTCTATATTCCATCATGTTGAATCTCTTCAGAATTTCCACAACGCACTTCCATTGATTACGAAAAATATCTTCTGGGTTCTGCCATACTTCAAGACCTAAGAAATAGTGCATCGGGCCTACGTCCTTCATTTCAAACTCAACGACAAACTTCTTCTTACAATCTTTGATGAGATTTTCCTCATCTGTCAAGAATAAGTCATCCACATATAGCAACAATATAACTGGTCTATGATTCTCAATCTTGAAGTAAAGGTTGGGATCAAATTTACTCTTGGTAAATCCCAAGCTCATCAGAAAAACTATCAATCCTACCATACCATGCTCTTGGAGATTTCTTCAACTTGCAAACATGAGTCTTCCTGTCCTGTACTTCGAAACCAAATTTTCAAATCACATTGTACCAACCTGGTATACTTTCTCAATTGCAACTCAATCTTCAAAATCATGTTTTGGTTCTATGTGATTTCTGCAAAGCATTATCTGTCTCACTTCCTGAGAGTATGTCCCCTATTCTCTCTACAACTTGTTCCTTCTAGAACCATGACTCTACACCTACAACTATTATTTATGAAGTTGAATGACTGCTCTATTCTCACTGTAGTTGTTAAAATTTGAGAGTAGCTCCTTTATTCTATCATGGCAACAACTTCATCTGAAACTGAGAGTGGGTGATACTGAAGGTAGCTTTTCTGATTTTATGGAGGTAACTCAGTCTTCAAATACATGGACTTCTCCCTCTGAACCTCATACTGTATCAGAATCATGGTTGTTCTAACTGTCTTTACGAACATTGGAACTATTTCTTCGATTACTAGAGAAAGTGTCTCGTCATAGTCTTCTCCCTCTTGCTGGGAGAATCCTCCAGGCATAAATCAAGATTTGTACATCTCTATGCTGTTATCTGCAACATGCTCGATTTGTTAGATCAATATTGGAAGTTACCACTAACTTCCCTTATGGTCTTAAGGAAAAATCCATATCCCAGTCCTTCTGACTGGCTTCCTCCTCTATCATTGAAACAAGGGAATCTTCTCAGAAGATTTCATGTCTCCTATAGGTCTCTAAAGCTACGATATAGTCTTTTGAACTCATGGAATTTATCTGTAAATCCTGGAAGATGTCTCTTTTTCCCATCTAATCCTTTATGAGATTAGGCTTACTCTAAGTCTCCATCTTCCCTCTGAAGCTTGACTCCCTCTGAGTCTTTATAATCTTTGGAGCCATCTTCTCCCTCTCCTATGTCTCATCAATGGCATATGTATTTGCATCCTATAAAGTGTCACATGCCTATGCTGGTCTCTTTCTGGTTATTGCATTGATTCTGGGTAGGCCCTTCTGGCTCTACTAACTCTTCCTGATGATATGAAGAGTTATTAACTGCACCAAATAGATTTGTTCAATCATCTTTGGAGCCTTCTGTTCCTCATGATCTATATCCATGTGAGATGATCTATATCTAACAAAAGTAACTTCTTCTTCTTCTTCTTCGGTACATGTATGCATACGGTCATATATAAAACTTGGATAGTCTGCTCCATGTTTCATCTAATATATTTCTTCCTGTAATCATCACTATAGCTCCCTCAGGGTTATCACCTGTGAGCTGCCCGAGACAAGAACAACAAGAGAGAAGCAACAAACAAGAATAATACTCTTTATAATAATAATAATACAATAGCGAGAACAATCGTCACAGTAGCTCCTTTAGAGCTATCACTTGTGACCTTTGTTAAGATCCAAATAGTTGAATACAAAAGCACCACAACATATATAGAAGAATAATATAGAAAAACACCACTTTATTATATCAAACCCTTGAGGTAGGGCAACACCATACAATGGATCCTATTATGGAAGGGATCCTCTCCTGTTCACTTGCCTCTTCGAGGGGGCAACCTCCTAATGAGCTTCAACTCCAAATACAATAATTCTCTTCATGTCTCATTACATTGCTTGAACCCCTTTATATAGTGCTAACATCACCTAAGAACATTCTAGAGGGGGAATCTTCTAGAAGTAGAACCTTCTAAGAAGTCCTCTTACATTTATTATATCTAATTACCCATTTATTATATCTAACTACCATAGTGGGCCTTATTTAATAATATAGTGGACCTAGTCCACCTTACATTGAATGACCTCCACTATTATCACTATGGGCCCTCTGGCCCCCCCCACTACCTCTCTAGCTACCTTACATTCCATCCCCCTTATGAAAGAACCTTCTAAGAAGTCCTCTTACATTTATTATATCTAATTACCCATTTATTATATCTAACTACCATAGTGGGCCTTATTTAATAATACAATGGACCTAGTCCACCTTACATTGAATGACCTCCACTATTATCACTATGGGTCCTCTGGGCCCCCCCACTACCTCTCTAGCTACCTTACAACCTTCCTGAAACAAGGGTAAAAAGTAAGAAATACAATAATAAGGAATGTGAGAAACACTCTTCTAGTGTTGTGATCAATCATTCCTCTATGGTAACCTGGAAACAAAACAATAAGTTTCTCCTAGAGGAGATGTTAGTTATATCTAGTAAATGATTACAGTAAGAATTTATCTCAATAGTGCTTACATGCTACCAAGTATTCAATAATAAATATTTCTATCACGACTATAGTGCTTAGAAGTTATCAAACTTGATATGTGTAAATTTGAATCTTATCAATTTAATCAATCAAACCTGGAACATGGAGTCTTGTCCTAAAGAATGAGTGTGTTTCGTTTCTTCCGAGTCTCCTTCACTCAAGATGAAAAGTATTTTGTTCAACCTGTCCTCTCTACTAAGACAATATGCTATCTTGACAGAAATCCTAGTTAGTGAATAAAATCTATAATCTCAACTTTAATCAATATAATGTTTTGACTTTAATTTTGGCCAATGGTTAGTATGATAACTTCAATAGATCAAAATGAAACTTGGATATTCATAAGATTACAATAATTCCATAAGAAGTAGATGCATATCAAAGTAATCAAACCTAGGGTGCATAGTTCCTCTGAATGTGTTGGATCTGAGATCCCTCTGGATCTACAATTGTTGTTTAGACAAAAGATCCTTACTACTGCAAATACCCTTTAAAATAATGATATAGTTTAAACATATGTAAGTACATACCTCTAAAAACATTGACAGGTAGTGGCACCATCCGACAGTAGTGGCAAGCAATAACGAACCTTTAAAACTTCAAAGGTTCTTAAACTTGTAACTTAAAGTTAGCTGCAAATTTTCTAGGGTAAGGCACACTAGGACAATAAAAATCAGTCCCAACACTTTACAAAAACTTTCACTACAACTGGTACTGCAACTGGTGTTGGCACTACAACTGGTGTTGCAACTGGCATGAAGGAACTGGCACGAAGGAACTGGCACTACAACTGCAACTGATACTGCAACTCGAACTACAATTGGTACTGCAACTACAACTGCAACTTAGGGTTTTATGAGGAAACCCTAATTTATCAAACTTAAAATTTTAGAATTCTGATCCAGGGACTAGATGCGCCCTCCTAGGGTGAGCTTCTAGATGTGGTTACTTCCCCCAACTTCCTCCTTAAACAGGGTAAACGTCACACTTAGGGTTTATGCATAAACCCTAATTCTGCAGTACTGCAATACTGAAAACTGGATTTTGGAGAGGGTGTGCTGAGGCTAGTCACTTCTTATAAACTGTGAGTTGGTCTCTTTCAAGCCTGCTTTGATACCATGTTGAAGTTTTACTTATACATCTAGTAGTTACAGTTCTTCTTTATTATTATAATCATTTAGCACATTAGTTGCATAAATAAGATCACTGAAAGAGTGGCAATCACAAAAACAATAAAGACACACAAATTATCCTAGGAAACCCTCATTTTTGAGAAAACCCAACAAAAACTTCCTCAATATAGATATACCAAAGACCGAACAAAAGATCCTCCTCTACTCCTTCACTAGGAAGAGTAGCGCACCACTTAACCAAGAAATACCAAGACACAGACTAAGAACCGTCCTTGACGTCACACTTAGCTGCAGTAGCAGTTCCTCCAAGAATTGCACACTTCTTCATAGCCGCAGAGCTAGTGTGGTGAGTGTATCCAAACGAGGTGTTTGCCTCTCTTATAAATAGTTGTTTGGCCAACCTATAATTAGGTCTGGGCCGACTTGTCATTTTACCCTCTTAATTTACATTTAACTGTCAAGGCACAATAGGGCTGACTTTTACTAAGGTACAATAGGGCCTAATTAAATATAATATAATAATAATATTCAACTGTCTCTCCAGTAGAATATTCTTCGAAGTTACAATATTTCAACACAGGGAGCTTGATTAGTGGTGGAAAGGGATTTGGAAGCTAAGCTTTCAACTCAAATCCAAGCTCTTTATTTGGTGTTTTTAGTCAGAAGCATCCCTACCTGGGAGGTATTGAAGAAAAGGAAAATAATAGGTCTAGGATGGTGCCCTTTGTGTAAAGTCGATGAGGAAACCTAAGCTCACCTCTTTCTACTTTGTTCCTTTATTAAGAAGGTATGGTAGGAGGTTTCCAAAATGAAGGGGCAATCTTTCTCTTGACAAGGGCAGGGGATTGAGGATGCCTGGAAGAACTGTGTTGGATTTACTTCACACACACCTAGGATTTATTTTTCCTAAGGTTTTTCCTTGTTTATTAGTCATAATTAGTCATTATCCAACCTCCTATATTTTAGGGGAAAATATTCCACCTGGAGAATATTCTCTTTCAGTTGACACTTCAGTTTGACTAGTTGAGTTGAGTTTAGATGTTGCATTGGTCTTATCACCATGCAACATTGGGATCATCACCATACTAATTTGATCTTGCCTTGGGATCATCACCAAACTGGTGCATTACCCGATTCCCTGAGTTAACTCCTCACTACTCTTTGTTCAGTCAGCTAACTGAAGACTAGTTGACTAGTTAACTCAACTAGGTGGCAGTTCACTCCCGTAACTACCTGAGAGACTAGACTAGGTGGCAGTTCACTCTTGTAACTGCTGGTGTGTTTCCATATCACTCTAGACCACCACTATGGTGCAATGGTTCTCCTCCAATGCGCACTCATTGAGTTATACAGAGTATATCATGTGTAAATTATTCATTATTCACAACTGTTTATGATAATTATTTCATTCTTTCTCTCCCTCTTCTTCTTTCTCCAATTCTCTCTGAAAATGTGTGTATCATTGTTTATATAGATATATTTTGTGTAGGTTCAACACATTTACATGGCATCAGAGCCAATAGACTGCTAAGCAAAAGCTACACCAAAATGTTTTGCAGGTACAAAAGATTGAAGACAACGGAAAGATGGATTTCCAAAAAGAATTCATTCTTACACCTTACAACTATTTTGCATGGAAGGAGAAAATAGACATACATCTCCGAACCATAGGGTTGTACAGGTTAAAATTGAATATAGACACAGAATTGACATTAGCCATAGAAAAATCCAAGTACTTAAATCTCATAGATGAGGCACTCAAAACAATTTGTAGTCTTATTTCTCATGATCTGTTTTTTCACATATCTTCCTGTAAGACTCCCAATGAAGCCTAGACCACCTTGGAAGGGATATTTGGAAAACATGATGAGATGAGGGGACACATGTTGGAGGTAGAGCTGCTCACATTGGATCCAAAAAGCTTAAAACATATCTAAGATTTCTTTACAAAATTCAAGGATTTACTGTTGCAACTCAAAGCTTGCAGGGTTGATAAATCGAAGGAGGAGAAACAAATGGTTCTCACCATTATCTCCAAGCTTGTTCCTAAATTCTCTTTATTTGTATCCACATTCCATTCTGTCAGATTCACCTCAGGAGCCACCTGGAAGATGCCTTCTCTTGAGGATTTTATCGAAGCCCTGACACAAGAGCAAACCAAGCTCGTCAATGTGGGAAAAATCAAAGGCCCAAAGGTGCATGCACTTACTATGCAAGATGGAAGCCAAAAATATCATAAATCTAAAGATAAAGATAAACGAAAAGCTCATGCATATCTGAAGAAGGAAGGGTACACAAAACCCTTCATCGATGCCTCCGGATCCAAAGGGGAAAAGGGAAGAAAAGGGGAGAAATGCACATACTGTCACAAAGGATTCCATTCAAAATCCACATGCATGCAAAAAAAAATAGATCTGATGTCTCAAATACTTCAGTAAAACAACCTTGGAGATTGCATCCCTGAGGGTTCCAAGAAGAAGAAGCAAGAAGATCCGAATTCCAAGAAAGGAAATTCTTGCCATGCCTTGATTGCCGTCAACTCCTCTCCCGATGCTTGGATCATAGATTCAGGAGCATCACATAACATGGATACCTCAAAATCATTATATTCTTCTTTGTATGCATGCAAGGGTCCTCCTATTATGATGGGGGACAACTCTTTTGTCGAAGTCACTAGCAAAGGAAGGATTGAACTCACCAACAGAAGCTTCGAGAACGTGTTGCATGTTCCCAAACTTTATTTCAATCTTCTCTCCGTGTATTAGACGACGAATTCCGGCACCGGAAAGCAATTCATATTCACACCAAATTCTGTGGACATCTACGACATGCAAACCAACTCCAGGGTTTCTATCGGTGAGGTAAATCATCAGTCTAGATTGTATACGTTTTCTGAATTCATTGAACGTGATTATGCTTTACTGCTTAATCATGCTGATGAAAGTAGTAGGATATGGCACAAAAGGTTTGGACATTTGAATTTCAGATATATGCAACAACTTAGCAAACAAAGATTGGTTGATGGTCTACTAGACATCCATTTCTCCAAGGGAGTGTGTGAGGGATGTGTTATCGGAAAACACCCTCAAGAGAAATTCGATAAAGGAAAGTCTCAGTGAGATTCCGCACCTTTGGATCTGATCCATAGTGACCTTATGGGTCCTTTTCTGCATCCATCCATCAACAAAACGAGGTTTGTTCTCATTTTTGTTGATTATTTCTCATGTTTTACTTGGATCTACTTTCTTAGGCAAAAATACGAGGTCTTTCAACACTTCAAAGATTTCAAAGCCCTGGTTGAGACATAGTTCAGAAAGAAGATCAAACTCCTATGAACTAATAACAAGGGAGAGTATGTAAATCATGAGATTCATAATCTTTGCCATGAGGCAGGGATTCAGTTGCAACACACAGTTCCCTATACTTCGCAGTAAAACGGAGTTGCTGAGTGGAAAAAAAGATCTCTAAAGGAGATGGCATATTACATGCTGCATGCAAAGTCACTGCCATAGAGACTATGGGCCGAAGCACTTAATTGTACAACATACATCCAAAATAGATCTCCCCATATATCTGTCAAGGATAAGACCCCCTATGAGGCTTGGAGTGGCCTCAAACTAGAAGTGACCCACTTTCACATTTTTGGTTCACGTGCATGGGCCCAGATTCCCTCTGAAAAGAGGAAGGCACTTGATCCATAGAGCACTGAGTGCATTTTTGTTGGATACCCCAATGGTATGAAGGGATATTGGCTTATTGATCTTTCATCGGATTGGCTCATCATTGAGCGTAGTGTCCAATTCGAGGAAAGTGTCTCGTATGTACCTCAACAACCACATGCAGGCACCTTCACTCTTCCACCTATTCGAGATGATGAGCATGCACATGCCAAATCTTCTTCAGATGAGAGGTATGATTCAAAGGACTTAGATGATTCAGATTCAGAGTTAGTACAATTAGATGCAGAGTTAGAGCATCTAGATGCAGTTGTAGAGCCAGAGTAGAGGCCCAAGTGGACATAGACTACTCTTCACGATGCAGGGGATCTCGTTGGTGATCCAACTGACACTAGGAGGAATCGATCTGATTTCGAGGAGCCTCCTGTTGTACTTACTTCCACTGAACCATTTCCCTGCATGCATCTTTTCTTGGTTCAATCTTCAGATCCATAGTCTTATGGCGAGGCTGCTGGAAATCCCTTTTGGGAATTCTCCATGCAGGAGGAGTACAACTCCCTTCTCGAGAATCAGACTTGGGATCTGGTTCCCCTTCCTTCCAGGAGGAAACTTGTCAGATGCAGATGGATCTACAGGACCAAGAGCACAGTGGATGGACAAATTAGCAGATACAAATCTAGGCTTGTCGTCAAAGGCTTTCAACAGGTTTATGGTATTGACTATGATGAGAACTTCGCTCCAGTAGCGAAGATGGACTCCATACGATTGGCACTTGCCATTGGGGCAGCCAAAGGATGGGAAGTCCATCAGATGGATGTGAATAATGCATTTCTTCACGATGATCTCTTTGAGGAGATCTACATGGAGCAACCCCAGGAAATTATGAAGGACTCATATTTGGTCTGTCGACTGAATAAGTCCCTTTATGGCCTCAGGCATGCTCCGAGGGCATGGTATGCCAAGATGGACTCCTACCCATTGTCACAGAACTTTGTACGTTGTAAATGAGACCCAAATGTCTACATGCTCAGGATGACTGATTCACTTCTACTTTTAGTTATGTATGTTGATGATTTGTTGATCACCGGGTGCTCGACTTCAGCGATTGCTGCAATCAAGAGGATTCTACATGACAGGTTGATGACGGATATGGGTCCGCTACACTTCTTCCTTGGACTTGAGATCAGTCAGGATGCATCAAACATCAAAATTTCTCAGGCCAAGTTTGCCCGAGATCTCCTTGAGAGATTTCACATGACAGAATGCAAGTCTGCTCTGACCCCTTTCCTATCAGGAGTCAAACTTGAGGATGGTGGGGAGAATCCATTGGTTGACAACACACTATACAGACAACTAGTGGGGAGCTTGTTGTATCTCACACACTTCATACCATACCTCTCATATGCAGTTGGCACAATTTCCAGGTTCATGTAGGAGCCACATGAGCTACATTGGAAGGCTGCAAAGCGTATCCTTCTATACATACAGAGCACCATCACCTTTGGGATTCATTATGTAGAAAAATCTACATTAGATCTCATCGAGTTTATTGATTCTGACTGGGCTGGTGATAGCACTGATCACAAGTCCACATCTAGTTACTCACTCAGTCTTGGTTCCAAGCCTATCTGTTGGTCAAGCAAGAAGCAAGCCACCATTTCTCTATCTTCAGCTAAGGTAGAGTACATAGGGGTAGTTAACATAACCATTCAGGTTATGTGGATACAACATTTTCTCACTGAGTTGGGCATTCAGTTTCATCGGCCGATCATCATCTGGTGTGACAACGAAAGCACTTTGAAGTTCTGCATAGATCTAGTTCAGAGGCAGCAGACGAAGCACATCGAGATCCACATCCCCTACATCTGGGACTTGGTACACGAGGGGATCATCGACTTATAGTTCTTTCCTTTAGCAGAACATACGACAAACATCTTCACCAAGACCTTCACTGAGAAGAAGTTTGATTCTCTGCAAAGTCATCTTGGAGTGAAGGACACAGTTTCCTAACAACTATAGTTATTCTTTTTACATATATTGTACCTTGAGGGGGGGTTTTTCCCATGAGGTTTTCCCTCTTTCCTCACTTTATTTCCAGTGTATCTTTTGTATTTGGGTACCTAACATGGCCTCGTTGCCGGGACCCATTCTTTATTTTCACCATAGTGATGTTTAGGGGGGGTGTTGGAGTTACTTCACACACAACTAGGATTTATTTTTCCTAAGGTTTTTCCTTGTTTATTAGTCATAATTAGTCATTATCCAATCTCCTATATTTTAGGGAAGAATATTCCACCTCGAGAATATTCTCTTTTAGTTGACACTTCAGTTTGACTAGTTGAGTTGAGTTTGGATGTTGCATTGGTTTTATCACCATGCAACATTGGGATCATCACCACGCTAATTCGACCTTGCGTTGGGATCATCACCAAACTAGCACATTACCCTTGATTCCATGAGTTAACTCCTCACTACTCTCTGTTCAGTCAATTAACTGAAGACTAGTTAACTCAACTAGGTGGCAGTTCACTCTAGTAACTGCCTGAGAGACTAGACTAGGTGGCAGTTCACTCCCGTAATTGCTGGTGTGTGTACAAATAACTCTAGACCACCACTATGGTGCATTGGTTCTCCTCCAGTGCACACTCATTGGATTATACAGAGTATATCATGTGTAAATTATTCATTATTCACAACGGTTAATGATAATTCTTTCATTCTTTCTCTCCTTCTTCTTCTTTCTCCAATTCTCTCTGCAAATGTGTGTATCATTGTTTAGCTAGATATATTATGTGTAAGTTCAACACATTTACAAACTGGACCTCCAACACCATAAACAATGACGTGAGAGATCTTCCACTTCTTGTATGTTGGGGTACTACTAGTTGTGGGTGACTTGTCATCTTGGAAACTGTCAAAAGTCTCCCAATCCTTACGGGTAAGGCATAATTTCTATACTCACTCAAGTTTGTATTTGAATGACCTATTTATTTCCAGTAGGAATTTAACTACCCGTATTTACCCAATACTTATGTCTTTTGTTTACAGACATAGATATATCTTGGGATGTATAGGAAATTCCTCCTGCCTAGATTATGAGTTTCGACCCTCTGTAATTGCACCCCTAGACAAGGAAGGGTTAATACATGTATAACTTGTCTTTTCTTGTTTTAATTTTTGAAATTCTTTAACAAGTGCTTCATTAAGGTCTCGTATCTTAGACAACTCATCACTCTTCTTCTTGATATCTTTGTTTTATTCTTTTAACTCTTGAATTTTATACAACTCCTCCTTTTTTGTATCGTTGATCCATTTACTTAAGAGGAGTTCTTCAAATTCTTCCCATAAAAATTTCCATTTATTATCCTTATCAATACTCGCCCACCAATTCCAAGCTTCACCAAAAAATAATTTCTTTCCCTTGAAGGACTCATATCATATTCTTTTGTCATCCTCAACCATTCCATAGGATTGAATTCATCTTTATATTCATCTCCTATAAATTGAGGTATTGCCATTGATTCTTAAGTGAGGTCTAACCCCAACACTCAACTTACAACCTCAATATATTAGGAATAATGATCTCAAATAGTTAATCCATGTTTCGATATAATATTCTATTTTTTCTCTTTCCAATTGCTTTTGAATAAGCTCAATCGGACATCCCAATCAAAAGTTACGATAGTTTTAAGTCAACATACCTTTGAAACCCTAATTTGGAGTCTGTCCTTCTAGCCGACCTTCCTTCTGATGTATTTCTAAAATTTCACCCCCTATGAATATAGAATTTTGGCATGTAGTACTTTGATATGTCTTCTCTACAATGCCATAGGTCTGATGAAAATTAGGTGTTCCAAATGAAAGTTATGGTAACTTTCCCAAACCTTGTTGAATTTTGGTCTTTCCTGGAGAGTGAACTTGTATAGAATGCAAAGTGTCCAATATTTAATACCAGATTCTAAAAATTACCCCAAAAATAGTATGGCTTGTCCTATTTAAAATGCAATTGATCTCATTGAATTTGGATCCTTGATGAAGTATATATGACGTTTCTATCTGAAATACATGTTTGATAATATTAATAGGACTAGTAAAAAAACCCTATCTTCCACAAGGTATATCTCCGAAAGTATAACGACCCAAAAGATGAAATTTGTACCACATGTACCTTGATATGTCTTCTAAATAACCTCCAAGTTTTTCTATCTGAGTTGTCCCAGAAAAAAAAGTTGTAGCGAAAATGCTAGGATGACTTGCTTAAAGAAGAAAAACCCTAGGATCGATGCTATGATACAAAATGTAATGTTCCAAATGCTTAAAATATCATAAAATAACAAAAGTACACACCTTGTACATAATGTGAGGGTGGAGCACAACTCCAAGATATATAAGTTATACAATAACTATTTAAAGAATAAGAGAACTTCCTCCACATAACCAAATACATTCACACATCACAATTCACATGTCTACAATAATGAATACATGATCTCTATATATACTTATTCACACCTACACATGGGTCCCCTTTACTATCAGACCGACCCTATTACATATATATTTACACATTACATGCACATTTAGTCCCATATATGCCCCCCCTTGGGGTTATATCATATATTTTTAACCCTATATATTCCCCCTTTGGGTCATAACATGTTATGAGTGTGTGTGTGAGAGAGAGAGTGAGAGAGAGATCATGCATGCCAGATAAACATAATTAGAGTCAGTATTTTTGAGTTATTAAGGCTAGGGATAATATGGTTTATTTTTTTTTTGTAAATAAAAGTGGATCCTTATATTAATTCCAACTGAAAGCTTACAAAAAAGATCTGCAACCAATCTGCATGCACAAAGGTGTATGCATCTTAAGGTAGACCTGATTATGTTTCTCTTCATGGTTTTCCCGGAGTCCAAATTCCCGAGACCTTTTGATCAGATCAACGATCCAGATTTCCTTGGGATCAATGGTCCAGATTGTTTCACGATTTCGCGTTGTAGCAGACAACTCCCTCCATTCTTTGGATGCCCAATTGCCGAGTTCCCAAAATCCTCTCACGACAAATCAACGGTCCAGATTCCTCGGGATCAACATTTCCGCTCCTCTCAGAACACCCGATAGATGAGTTCCCGAAATCGTCTCGTGCTAGATCAACGGTCCATATTTCCTTGGGATCAACAATCCATATCCTCTCGTGCCTTTCACGATTTCACGTTTCGCGACTTGGGCTGGCAACTTCCTCCATTCTTCGGTCGCCTGATTTTCGAGTTCCTGAAATCTTCTCGTGGCAGATCAACGGTTGAGATTTCCTCGGGATCAATGGTCCCGATCCTCTCGCGCATTTCATGATTTCGCGACTTCACAGCTTGGGCAGGAATCTCCCCCCAAGATTCGGACGCCCGATAGCCGAGTTCCTAAAATCTTCTCGTGTCAGATCAACGGTCCAGATATCCACAGGATCAACAGTCCAGATGCTCTCACTCATTTCATGATTCCACTTATCGCGACTTCACGACTTGGGCTAACAACTTCCTCCCTTCTTCGAACTCCTGATAGTCAAGTTCCTGAGATCTTCTTGAGTTAGGTCAATGTGACCATATCGATAGTCCAGATGTGACCATATCGACGGTCCAGAGTTAGAGAGGGTCTGAGAAGACTTTGGAAGATGTAAAGAGGAACAAGGAGGTGCCAACTGTGAGTGATTTTCCCTGGATGTCCGCCATTCATGATTTTTGTAGCCAGGTCTATTATGCTTTTGGAGTCTCCTTCAATGATCAGACAAGTGAGATTTCGATCTAGAGCCATTTTCACTCCTTTGATGAGACCCTATAATTCTACTGATTTGTTGGTATCACATTCGAGATTTTCTACAATGAGGCTTTGTATTTGGCCAAGTTGTTTCTTATGACTGCTCCATAGCTTGCATGTCATGGATTACCTTTTGATGCACCATCAAAGTTGACCTTATAGAATCCTAGCGGTGGGGCGAGCCACTTAGAGGGACTAAAGGCTTTTGAAAAAAGGGGGGGTTGCTGAGGAGGGGCGAAGTGAGCAAGCGAGAAGCCCGAATATTTGAGGAGTGAGAGATCATGTGGGTTAGTGGAGAAATCTTCCTTGGTCCATAATTATAGCTGAAGAGTTTCCTAGAGATGTAGGAGGATTGTGTTCCAGAGGAGGGTGGGAGGAGAGGGTTGGGAATGAAATATTCTTATGTTCCTCTCTTTCCATAGTTTCCAAACTATAAAGCCTGGTAAGAGTTGCCAGGTTCTGTTCAGGATAGGGCTTTTGAAGTAGCTGGAGCCCCAATATTTGATGGTACTTATGATTCTATTTTTAACTCATTTGGTTCTTCTTAATAACTGAGTGGCTTGGTTCCAGATGTTTTCACTGAGTGGACAATGGTTTAGGATGTGCTCCATGGTTTCTGCCTGGAGATGACAGAGATGGAAAATCGAGGGGCCAATGAAACCTCATCTTTGAATATTATCCCAGGTTAAGATATTGTTCTGGAGAAGGAGCCAGAGGAAAGTGGAGATTTTGGGCTAGAGTTTTGATTTCCATATTGTTGTTCAGATGCTATCTTTCTAAAGATTGTGGAAATTCTCCTGAAGAGTGTATCCCTCCTTGAGAGTAAAGCTTCCATGAGGTGTGTATCCCCATCTGAGAATGTCTTGATCCATGCTTTTCTGGATCTTCCTTTGGGTTGTGGCTTGTTTCCAGTGCTGTAGGTCACAGTCCGTTGCCACTTGGAGTTCTTAATGAGTGGATTTCCATCTTTGCCAGGGGGAACTGCTGGGGGTATCTGTCCACAAGTTTGCTACTTTGAGAGTGGCAAGATATTGAATGTCATTTTTGTAGGATTGTAGATTTTATTCCAGTTGAAGAGGTGGCATTTGATGCTAGGAATCCCTCCAGAATAGGGCATTTTGGCCATTGCAACCTTCCCAGAAAGAATGTTCATGTATGAGTGGCCGATTTTTCTAGGCCGCATTATAGATGTTGGAGCCCTTAGTTTGCTCCTGCATTCTTATAAGTTGACTTTGGTGCGTATTTGGGGCATATTTGCATTTCCAAAGTTTTTCCCAAATCCCTGCTGGTGTTTTGAGCCATCTCCACCAAATTTTTGCTCCCATGGTGCTATTTAATTTCCTAGGGTCCCAGAGGCCCAGACCACCGGAAGATTTGGGCTTGCAGACTTTGTCCCAGCTGACTAGGGCCCATTTTTTGTTTGGGTTGTGTCCATGCCAAAGAAATTTTCTTTGCAGATTCCTTATTTCCTTTATGACTGATTGCGGGGTAGCTAAAGCTGAGAAAAGGTAAGTTGGGATGGCTTGGGGGACTTAATTTAAGAGAACGATTCTGGTTGGAAGGTTGAAGGAGAAAAAGGTTCAATTGCTAAGACGGTTGGTGATGGAGAGTAGGAGAGAGTCCCAGGAGATGTTTCTGGCTACTGAGTCAGAAAGAGGGAGTCCTAGGTAGCGAGAGGGCATAGTGTAGACAAGGGTATTCAAAAGTTGAGAAAGGTGTTGTTGGATTGCCACAGGAGTGTTAAAAAAGAAGAGTTGCGATTTGGCCAGATTAAAGGTCATGCCAGAGGCTTCGCTGAAATCAGAGAGGATAGAGTTTAGTTTAGTTGCTTCTTGCACGATGGGGGTGTTCATTAGCAGTGTGTCATTGAAAAATTGGCTATGGGAGGCTGCCATTTGTAACCCATGAAGAGGGAGGCCTTGGAGGGATCGATTTTGAATTGAAGCCTTGATATAGTGTCCTAGGACTTCAACCATTATGAAAAAAGGAAAGGGGAGAGAGGGTTGCCTTACCTTATTCCTCTTAAGGGGGAGAAGGGTTGAGAGGGGACACCATTAACGAGGATTGAGAAAAAGGTTGAGTAAATGAGGTTCATTATCCAAGATATCCAATCCTTGTTGAAACCAAAAGCCAATAGGAGCGCTTTCATGTATTGCCAACTTAATTTGTCAAAATATTTTAAAAGGTCAAGTTTTAGAAGCATACTTGGGGTACGAGTGCTTTTGAGTGAGTGGATGATTTCATGGACAAGTATGACGCTATCCATGATTTGCCTTCCTTCGACATATCCTGATTTCTCCTTGGAGACAATGAAGGGTAGAATTAGCTTGAGTCTTAGAGCTACAACCTTGGAAATGATTTTGCAGATCATGTTGCAAAGAGCTATAGGTATGAAGTTCTTTGGATTTGTGACTCTTTATTCTTTGGGTATTAGGGTGAGGAAAGTGGCATTTAGTGCTGGAAGAACTTTGCTTGAGCTGCGAGATTCCTCCATCAGCTGCCACACTTCCTCCCTCAACATTGGCCAATAGGAGTGGAAGAAGTCTGTTGTGAAACCATTTGGACCTGGAGCCTTACCTATGGGTAGCTCCTGAATAGCCTGATCCACTTCTGCTTGCGTGATTGGTGTCATGAGAGCCTCATTCTATTCTTGTGTGATTAGAGTTGGGATATTTTTGGTCACCCTCTCTATTGCTGGGGTGCGATCCATCTTGGGTTCTGAGAGGAGATCCGTGTAGAAGTCTATCAACTCATGCGTTATTTCCTGATGGGTTAATAGGGTGTTACCTTGCAAGTCATCTAGCTTTGTGATGTGATTGATAAGGAATCTGTGGATCATAGAATGGTGGAAGAATTTGGTATTTTTCTCTCCCTCATTGAGCCATTGGACCTAAGATTTCTGTCTCCATAGGATTTCTTCTTGCTTGTGTCTTTCTTCTAATTGATTTTTGAGTTCACTCTCCTCCTGTTGCTGAGTGATTATGTATCTCGCGTGAATGAATTGTCCCTGAAGGTTCTCTAGTTTTTGTTCCAGCAATTTCCTTTCTTGGAAAATGTTCCCAAAGACTTCTTTGTTCCATTTGCGCACCTGTTGTTTAAAATATTTGAGTTTTTGCTGGAAGAAATACATTTTTGTACCCCTCTGTGTTTTTGCAGTGCTCCACCAGTGACGAGATAACTCCTAGAAATCTAGATGGGAGAGCCAAAAAATTTCAAATCTATAGGGTTTAAGCTTGGGGGTGGAAATAGTGTCAACCCAGAGCTGAACCGACTAGTCATTCGAGCTTGCCTTCGGGAGGATGTTGGAATCTACTAGGGGGTCTTCCAAAAGGAGAGTTTCTGAGATGAGGAAGTGATCAAGCTTGCATGCTATTTGTTGGTGACCTGATATTTTGTTGGTCCAGGTGTAGGTGCCATTGCTATTCTCAATATCTACCAGTCCAAGGTTCTCTACGAGTTCCTGGAATTTGAGCTATCCTGCTCCAGGCGCTTTTCCCCCCCTCACTTCTCCTCTAGCGTGAGAATCATGTTGAAATCGCCCCCTATTATCCATCGCTTTCCCTCTGCTAAGGAACCTAGGTAAGATGGGATTTGAAGAAAGAGGTCTTTGTCTTGGCTGTTCTGCGGTTCATATGCATTTTTGATCATTCCCTCCTTGTCTGAACCGATGGCTCTGTAGTGCACTGTGATGGTGCATGGAGTGGAGAAGCCTTGATCAAGGATGACTGCGACAGGATTCCATAGGATGGCCAGGCCTCCTGAAGCCCCTTTTGAGTCCATTTGATAGGATTCGCAGTTGCACCGACATCTTTTGATGATATCTTTCACAATTTTCCCTGCAGATTTTGTCTCTTGTATCAAGAATATATCAGGGTCTTCCATTTTGATGCAGTTTCAGAGAATCCTTTGTTTGGATCTTTCATTTAGGCCTCTGATATTCGAGGTGAGGATCTTCATAGTTAATAATTTTGTGGGTGGGAAAAGGATCTCTCTGTGAGCCTTTGAATCTGTCTCGAGTTGATCATATAGTTTCCTCCCTCCTTTATTAGTTGATGAGCCGATTTTCTGTTCTATTGCTTGTTTTCTTTTGGGTGTTTTCTTGGATCTTGGTTTGGGTCTATTCTTATCCCCAACCTAGATGTAGCCCCTGTTGATGAGTCCAAAAATAATTTTTGAACTTTCCTAAGTTGATCCTCTTGTAAGGTTTCAAGATCTTTCTTATTGAGTGCTTCTTCTAACCTGTCTAGGTCGATTTTTTCTAGGTCCCGCTCATCCATTTCCATGACTGTGTCTTCCTCTCTTTCTGGTTGTTTCTCTGAGGCTGTGTGAGTCTATGGATCTGGTTGGTTTGTTGGGGTTTGATACTCTTGAGACAACTGATCTTCCTTGTGCTTGCTGGGATCTTTCCCCGTGGTATTGTGGGGGTTTTCCACCTCTTATGCCGCTGGGAGGCGGTTAAGGGCTTCAAATGAATTATTATTTGGGTTCCTTTTTCCGTTGTTGGTTGTGGGATTCTTCCGCGCATGTCTCCTTTAATTTTGAACCTGGGTAAATCCTTCCTTTGGTTTCTCTTCAACTTCCCTCTTAGGGGGGGCATTGAGAGGGCAGTCTCTGAAAAGGTGTCCATGTTCATGGCATTTTCGACATCTGAAAGGGATGTGTTCATAGTCTATTGTTTGGGCCCATTCCTCGTCTTGGTATTATAAGGTAACTGTGCCTGGGAGGGCTTTGGAGATGTTCATGTAGACACATATCCTTGCATAAGAGGTGTTTTTTCTCTGTTTGGTAGCTTCAAAATATTTGACATATTTACCCAGGGTGTTTCCTATGCCCAGTAAAATTTCCTCTAACCAGAAATCTTGGGGTAGGGAATAGAGGTGAATCCATACCGGTGTGTATGCAAATATTTCCTTTTCTAAGCAGAAGCAGTCTGTCCAGAAGCGTAGGTAGAGGCCAACCAAGTTGTAGAAATATGCCCCCCCTTCAAAGATTCTGTCCTTGTCCTCCAGGTTATAGAATATTATTGTAAAGAAGCCTTTGGAGATCAACTGGATCTCATAGTCTCCCTTGGGGTTCCACCATGCCTTGATCCAACGAGCTAGGTCCTTTTATGAGGGCCATAAACCTAGGAATTTTCCTATGAGGGAATGGTCTCTCATGAATTGCGTATGCTCCCCTATTCTGGTGGTTTTGATGACGTACCTGGGTGCAACCGGGGTTTGGGGGATACATTTTCCGGGTATCCAGACCCGAGCTGCTTTTGGATGCGAGGACTCAACATCTGTGTTCGATTCTTTTCTTATATCCATCTCTTCCTACAGATATTGGTCTCGTAGGTGCAATGGCATCTCAAAGGACGGTCGGCGCGCTCGTGAATTCTCTAGATCATTGGCGATGACATTACGGTAGGAGGAGGATTTCGCCCCCCCTTCTATTCCCATTCTTATGAGGCGATCAGAGCCACAGGGTTGAGGCGATCAATGCGTACAAAGGGAGTCAGAGATGGTCTGAGCTAGCGAAAATCGAGAGCATGAAAAAACCCTAAAAGTTGTAGAGTGGAACAGTAAATGGGGATGATATGCTTTATTGATTCCACCATTCCTACATAATTATTTAGCATCAAGAAATTGGTGGGATCTACATAGACTATTGGAAGGATACACACTATAAGGAGTAGGAAAGTAAGGAAAATATGGAAGTATGTTAAATTGAGAGTGGAGAAAATCAAAATGGATATAACCAAGGGCCTACTACTAGATCAAATAATCCCAATGTGAAATTTGGATATGATGGGTAGATTTACTTGAAGATATATGAAGGAAAAAGCATTAAGGGAGTGTCTTGGTAAGGTATGGGAAAGGTTTTGGGGCATATACCCACATTTCATGTTTTTTTATAGGGGTAGATGGCATTCATTTTCAAGTGAAAATGTCAAAAGAATAAGGAAAGAAAATTTGTTATAGGGCATTGGATTGCTAGCATTCAAATCATGGAGTCATTTTGTCCTTATAATGGAAAGGTTTATAATCCAACCTCTATGGGTCAAAATGTGATGGGTTTCACCCTAGGGGTGTAATGGGGGCCAAAGGCCCCACTAGATTTAATAATATTGTAGCTATGGTGCCCATTTAATGTAGGGTGGAATAAATCCACTATGTTTGTTATTATTAATAAGCCCCACTAGAAAGTTAGCATTTGATTATGACTAGGGTTTTCTAGCTAGCTATAAATAAGGATGGAGTCCTCCGTATAAATCATGTATTAGAGTATATTATATTGGAGTTTATCTCATTCAGAGGTTTCCCCCTTGAAGAGGCAAGTGAGTAGGAGTTCAACATTCCATAAAAGGATTATTATAATATATTTCCCTATCTTAAGGGTATTTTGATATATGAAATGAAAGGAGATTTCTATCTTATTCTTGAATATATTGTTTGTGATTCAATATTAAGAGTTAAGGATTGTTATCACAGGATTTATACTTGTGCAAAGCCCCACCACAAGTACCCAAATCTACGTAACTATGAAAGATCCTACCACTATCACCTTAGTAAGAACTTCCTTTATTTTAGTGATGGAAGAGGTCCACCACAAGGGAGGCTTCCCTGGTGAGCTCAAGTGATCAAAATATCAAGTATGGTAGCCAAGCCTACCACCCCCTCTCCCGATCACCTAAAAATGGGTCTAAGCCAAGGTAGTAGAAGAGATATGAAGTTGTTTGAGTACCTGTTCCTAACAAGAACACTTTATAGTATATATGTAATGATTTCCTAGTTCAAACATTCAATTAATACCTCTTTAAGACACTAGACTAAGTAAATTGTAGTGGATGTTATAAAATTGTAGCAATGAATAGTGATATAACAACAATAAAATATTTATAATAGCAACAATTATTAAGGTTCAGAATTGTAACAATTGACCATGAAAACTTAGCATTTTATCTTCTATAACAATATCCAATTGTTAGATGCAAGTTTTGATTGAGTTAAGCCATCGATGAATGAGTGCATGCAACAAATTAAAGAGTTATCAGGTGGTTGTAACTAACTTTTGTAACAACAACAAGTTTATTGGCAAGTTATCCAATGTTAGTGTTAGTAAATTTAGTAGAGAGCTTACGAGACTTGCAAGAGAGTGTTTGTTGATCAATTTCACCACAAGAGAACTTTAAAATTAGTGCCTTTAAGGGTTATGGAGTCTTATAACAACAAATGTGATCCAGGTGGATATCGATGGCCACCCACCTCTTCCATATGGTTCACATACAACTTTCATCTTGGCAGTTACAATTTTCATATTGGCATTTGTTTTAACAGTTTTTCGAGTCCCAAACTTCCGGGGCCATTTTGAGGCCCTAAACGACGTTTTCTTGGACTTTTGGGGGTCAAGGATTATCAAAATATTTGCGCTTCTTGGATAGTTGTACTTATCGGATAGAACTTTCCGATGAGGTATTGAATGCCTAAAATGGAGATCATATGCAAAAGTTACGACCCCGAGAATTTGATGTACCAACTTACCCCATCGAGGCCCACATGACTTTTAGGGCTTCATCTCCTAGGGTTGGGTTTTTTAACGTGTAGGGATTTTTGATTACGAATGGATGCTAAAAAGGCCCAGGGGCCTCATTATGATGTTCTCATATGAATGCAACTAGCCGCCACATCTCTTCTCAGATATTAGTTACCACCATTGAAGCAATATTGTTTCATTATGCATTTTACAGTTTCAACAAATTTCCTTATTGAATAGAAGTTAAGTTATAGATCCGTGTTTCATTTCATTCCACTCATAAATCCGGACCAAAATGAAACTAAGGTTGGGTGATGGCCTACTTGAAACCAAGTGGTAGGATTCAAGCTCCAAGGTGCTAGCACATTAGGGCCTTAGGGATTGAATCTCGAGGAGAAGGATTTCTAGGGTGCAAGCACATTTGGGCCCTATAGATATTTTCTCCCTTCTTGTAGCTTCAACTAGGTCAAAAACAAAAGTCTAGGGCTAAAATCCTAAAGTGCTAGCACTTTAGGGCTTTAGGAGTCTAACCCTAGCAAAATAGAAAGAGGTCCGGCCTCTTAATTTGCCTCTAATAATATGTCAAAATATAAAATACATCAAATAAAACTCTAAAAGGGTGACATCAAGCCCTAGAAGGGTGATGTAATGCTCAAATGTGTGACATCAAGGCTCAAGGAGTGGGGCATTGGGCCTCCAAAGGCCATGTGGCATGATCTAGTGTGCAAAGGGTATGCAACAAGGTGTCCTCTCATTCAAATCCATGTCAAATCATCTCTGAAACCACACCATCTATCAAACCCTAGCCCCACAAGGTGACATCAAGGATAAAAGGCGACGTCATAGGCCTCCAAAGGCCATGTCCAAATGCAAGAGGAATGAAATCTCGTCCCCAAGTGATGCTAAGGTGCCTCCAAAGGCAACATCCTCCATCCTATGTGAACAAGAGCTCTGGGGTGCTTTGCACATCCTATGGGCTTCTAGCCCATATGAGTGGCATACTGACAAATACTGCTCAAAAAAAACCCATTTGTCCATCATCCAAGGTCCTAATAATGTGAGAGCCACTGTCTGAGGATGGTGAGTCACAAGATGACCCACTACTCTCCATCACATGTGCCAAAGTCTTGCAATAAAGGTATAATGTCTTGGGTGCAAGCTTAGGACGTCCCTCAAGAACCATGTCGGGGCCATTCAAAACAAAGCATAATATAAGACAAAGTAAACCAAAGTTCATAAGAAATATCAATCCTTAAGACATGTAAAGTAAGCTACAACTTAAGACATAAGCCATGTAAAATTATTCACCCCAGTATCCCCTTCAAGCATCACACTGGCCAAGACCCCATGTGAGTTACTAGGTTTAAGTATGGGAGGGTCTTCATCCAAACCCATTAGGTGTGCCACCTAGACAGGAAATAAAACAACCTAGGTAGAAGGATAGGTCTCGAGAGTGACAAGGGAAAGTAAAAACCCATCAAAAGTAAGTGCGAATATGATATAGTATTAGGCTTGCTTTGTGGCTTATGATATCCATTTATATGAATACCTTTGTAGAGATAACACTTGCTTGCTTGAGATACCCTTTCCTCTATACTTTTTGCATTCTGAACCCCTTATTTTCCTTTTGATACCCAGTTATCATTTGCAAGTCCTCTTTATAATATTTTAAGCTTCATTCCTTTACCTTTTGTTGGGCAATAGTCCTTTATAATTGGTGCATTCATTCACATCTGGACATGGGCGATTACCATTAGAGGGGGTAGAGCTCAAGTTGGCCCAAGGATTTTATGGTGGCCTTTATAATTTAGCAATAACATATACATAAAGCAACTGCATCATCCTCTCGACCTTCAACCCCTTCTTCTCATGAGAGAATGGACCATAGTCAAACTTTAGGTTATGCGAAAGGATTCAAGATGGAAAGAGTTAATTATGACTGGGAACAAAACATTTCCCTTAGGAGGGTCCCCCAATATTACCTCTTTTCCCTGGGCGGTGACAACATGAGACTAGGGCACAAAATCTGACCACGAAGGTGAAATAAGGAAATTGGCACAATTTTCCAAGCTAATGATCCATTATCCGACTTCAACCAAGGATCTTCACCCACATGCCTGTTAAATTAAGTACAACACTTTGCATGAAATAAGGACTAACATACGTCATGGTGATAATGGATTACCATCTCCCATACTCTGGGTTGCTTGAATGTGATGAGCCTTGGTTGATCTGTGCTGGGAGGCAAATGAGGGGGGTCATTGGGCTGCCATCTATGGACATGCTGATCATCATCATCATGGTGTAGATCATGTTCTCCCTTATGGGCCTCGAGACATGATCTCCTCTAGTTACCCCTAGGCATGGGGGGGGGAACAAGGATCACTACAAGCTACCTACTTTAACCTTGGAGTTTTGGAGCAAAACAATTATGAAGAAAATAGGTAATAGTCCATGGGTCTTTCTATTATTTTTTGGGTTGCTTCGAAAGTGTTTATATCGTGCTTGGGGGTGCTTCATGTGATGTGGAGTGCATGTTGTGTTTGCTACCCTTCATTGTATTGTGGAAAACATACAAATTAGAGATATCATACTCGTGGATTGATATACTTTTATTTTTTTTCCAAAACAAAAACCATAATTTCTATTCATAGCTAGAACCAAAATTACATTTTCCAGGTTAATAAACAATTTTTGACCTTAAAATCTACATGTTCCTTTTGCATAAAACCTATAATATTGTCAATTGGGTTTATCTCGGGTGGTTGGGAGGAATGATTGTTATCATCCCCACCTAGCTTCAATTCCTGCAAGCGACATGTTGAGCTCATAACGAGTGTATTGATGTAATGTATTTGAGCCTTGTTGTTGATCGACCTTGTGCCTTGAAGATTATAGGTTTTACCCTAGGTATCATCCTCAAAATGAGAGAAAGTACTTGGGAGTTTTCCCCGAGCTTTGTAACCTGGAAAATAAAAAAATAAAAATAAAACCTATAATCTAGTAAATAATACTACAAATATATAGAGACCACATAACCATCAAAATTATACAATCCAATAAACTCCCTAAGACCTATGAATATTACAAAATGTTGTAATAACAACAACTATCAATTGCTACAACTAAAAATGGACATAGATAAAAACATAATATCTCTATGGAACAATATGTCATTCCCCAAGGGAAACCAGATTAAAAAAAAAAGACCATGAAGATGTAATAAAAAAACAAATCTAGAAAAAGAAAAGGATGATGAACCATCCCTAAAATTTTCCACTACCCTCTATCTGTTTTCAATATGTTGTCCTTCTTTGGATAATTTACAACTTCCACATCTAACTTTGGAAATACATGTGAGAAGGATATATTAGCAAAATAATTTTCTATCATCTTTAATTGATCTCCTAATTAGGGTATGAGAGAGATATCATGTACATGTGCCTTTCCGAATATGTAATTTTTAACTAGTAAATAATCCCTAAAGACTTAAACCTGAGCTGTATTCTTTTCTCTTGCTACCTTGAGTAGCAATTTCATGGACATGAATTTAGAAAAATTATTTGAGCCTCTATAAGATACACTTAAGGGGTCATGATCAAGACTTATTTACACAAACTAAGAAAACGAGGAATGATAAGAAGTCGTTTCAGGAAAATCTAGTACAATTTACCAAGAAAGAACCATCAATTAATAAAGAAAAAATGACCGAACCTATGGAACTAGAGAAGGATTCGGAAATAAAAATTGAAGTTGTGGAAAAAGGAACCAATATTGATCCAGTCAACATCGCTACTCAGAAATATGCAAATCCAATTGAAGTAAGGTGTTGTGACCATAGAAAATCCCCCTTTTATTTCATGCTCGTATGAGCCAAAATAAATGGCGGCCCCACCTGTTCTAAAATATGGATGCTTACCCTACTTGCAATTATATCTTGCCTAGCCTTCCATAACCTACCAAAGTAGAAGTGTAAGCCATTGGAAGACACTGACCATTGAGGAAACCTTTGTGGACTATACACTACTGGGTCTCATACTAATGTTCCTACCCTCATTTTTCAAAGAGGCCCTTGAGAGATCTTCTATTATAACCTTGTCTATGATTAAATGATGTTATGGTAATCCAATTAAATATTGATCAACTACTAGATCGCCCATTAGATATACTAAGCTGAAAGAGTGGCATAGTTCTTTACAACATAATTTTCCTTTCAGAGCCAAACCAACATATCTCAAGTAATCCCGAGATCTGTCCATAAAAAGTGTTGGAAAACTGAGACGGGGGGTGAATCAGTTGTTACTGTGCTTAAACAATTATGCCCATTTTAAAATCTTCACAAAACACTCAATGATGATCAAAATGATGCAGATAAGTAAGCAATAGAATATTAAACATCAATCCCACACATGAAATATACAAAGACAAATATTTCCTAAGGAAACCCATAAAGGGAAAAACCTCTTATTCTTGATATGATAAGTAATATTTATTTTCTTTACATTATCATTCTTATGAGCTCCAACTCCTCTTGAGGCTACAACATTTTTTTTACAAGCAACAACTTGTTGAGAGCACCAACTCTCAGGTTTCTCTATCACCCACTAGAAGAAAGCACCAACTCCCTGAGTGTTCCAGCACCAACTCCCTAAGTGTTCCAGCACCAACTGGATGGAAGTACCAACTTCCAGTCACACAACCACCAACTTGTATAACAGAGAACAATAGTTCTCCCTTGCACCACCCTGCCACCCTGGTTTTTCTGGCTGCAACCAGATGGAAGCTACAACTCCCTGTGTTCAAGCACCCACTTGAAACTCTGAGGACAACAGTCCTCCCTAGCACCTCCCTACCACCCTGAAATATAAATATTTTCTTTCTTGAATTTATCACAGTGATACAACATTTATCTATGGCTTACCAATCTCATCACTATTCTGATACACTACTCTACTCTGCCTGCATCAGTGTCTCTCTCCTCGCATCTACTGCGCTTTCTGTTCTTCTCTCATATATGCATTTCTGTTCCTTGCTTCTTCTGTGCTTTATTCTTCGTGTCTTCTTTATATTCTATGAACCACACCTCTTTTGTGTGCTTCGACTCCTGCACACAACATGCTTCTACCCACATGAAACACACTCAACAACAACCCCATCTCTTCTCTGTTTTGCGTTTTTATACTCTCTATGCACCTTCTGCCTCCTGCATGTGCAATACCTCTACATTCTCTTTTCAGTATCACTTTTCTGCCCTACAGGTTGTTCACTGCAGCTCTTCCTTACTCCTACATAGCTCGACAACAGAGTCACTTCACTTCTCTATTCTACATGCTTTTGTCATGTCGAGTCCTCTACCTGATCATCATGGAAACTCTTCGTCATCCCTGGCGGTTAGCTCCATGTGTTCATCATCACTGGGCGTTATGCTGAGATTCCTTAGCCTCCTCTGGTAGTGCGACCCTTTGTCTTCTCTGTCATAGTCAAGATTATCCTCTCTGTTGCCGTTACAGACTTCGACACTTTTCCATCTGTTAATTGTCTCTATGATGAGTCTTCATTCCACTGGCAGTTACGTTGAGACCCTTCAGCTCCTCTAGTGATCACATTGAGATTCTTCGAATTCTCTAGTAGATGCAATCAGTCATTTTCTGCAGTTACCATTAGTTTGTCTCTAGCAGTTGCTAAGAGAACTTCCATGCACTCATGCCTTTGGCACCTTTTCCCTTCCTGAGAAAAACTTCACAGTGGGAATTATCTTTTTTGACTAAGCCCCTTTCTTTCACGTGACTAGTGGCTGTGACCTGGGGCCAAACACTAGGGTGCTTCGAGATTTCGCGTTTCGTGATCTTCTGTTGCAAGTTGCCTTGAATCTCCCAACTCGTGAAATCCGAAATACTCCATATCGGATCAACGGTCCAGATCTTTCCATTTGATCAATGGCTGCGATCAAATCATGATTTCACATTTCACGATTTCCTGCTGTGAGTTTCCTCTAATCTCTCAACTCACGAAACTCTGAGGTGGAGCCTAGCAACGATAGCTCCTTCCCTTCTCTTCCGCTGATCTGACCACTCGCTGTGACCACAACCCTATTCAAAAAAGATTTTTGTGATTTCGACGATCTCCGTTGTAGAGACTAGAGATGTGCTAGCTCCTCCGTTAATCTTCATTAATGTGACCACCAACTGTGATCAAGGGCCAAGCAAGAGGGGTGCATCGTGATTTTGCATATTGCGAACTCCTGCTATGAGTTGCCTCGAAACTCCCAACTCGTGAAACTCCGAAATGATTCATATCATATCAACGATAGAGATCTCTCCCTCTGATCGATGACTGCAATCAAATTGTGATTTTGCTTTTCGCCACTTCAAAGGTTAGAGAACCTCCTTTCTTCGACTCCCAATTTCCCGATACCTGATCTAGATCAATGGCCCATGATCTTCCATAATTCAATGGTCTAGATATCTTCTTCGAGAACTCAGACCTCGTTCTTCGTCGTGCTATATCAACGATCCACGATCCTCAGTGATCCGACGACTCAAATAATTTCGTGACTTCGCATATCGCGAGTTCCTACAACTCTCACCTTTGACTTCTCCAGCTCACGAGTCAACGAAATGTTGATCTCTCACCACGTGTCCTCTGGATCCAACGATCTAGATCATTTCACGACTTCACATATCACGAGTTCCTACAACTCTCACCTTTGACTTCTCCATCTCGTGAGTCAGCGAAATACTGATCTCTCACCATGTGTACTTTGGATCCAATGGTTCATATCTCATCGCGATTTCGCATTTCACGGAATTGGAGGATGGCTCTTGGCCATTATCCTCTTTATAGTTATATTGGATCCAACGGTTGCTTTTCCTTCGCACTCCAATCCGACGACTAAGGTATAATCTCCTCCTCTGTGCGCTTCTCCTGTCTGGACTTTGATCTGATGGCCATCGGGTATTCAAGATTAGTGATCCAACAACCACTATCGCTCCTCCTCCTAAGCTTACACATCCTCCTGACTTGGAAGAATTTCTAAGTGTCAAAGGTTTTGCTACCTTTGATCTTTCTGCGAGCCTTGATGTATGGGATATCGTCTGTGCATCTCAGAATGCTATCTCTCTTGAGATTTGGAAAAAAATTCACTCGACCCTGGCGCACACTTGCGCTATGCGTGCAACTCTGCGCTATTCCTCCTGAGCTTCTCAAGATTTCTCTTCTGTTTCTTGGATATTGTTCTTTCCATTCACACTTTTCCTGTAAACCAGCCAACATTGCTGCTGTCCTTGCCATCAATGACAAGCACACTCTGCCTGTAAACTTGCCAACATCACTGCTATTCTTGCCATCAATTACAAGCACACTCTACCTGTAAACATGCCAACAATATCCCCCTTTGGCATTGATGGCAACCCTGAAGGACTGTATTGATCTACTTAGATCTCCAACTGTAGCATCCATTACACACCTTTTCTCCCCCTTTGACATCAATCTCAAAGAAAACATGCTCCCCCTGAGCTGTTTCTGTACTTGTCGTAGGTATCATATATTCAACCAATACATACTCCCCTTGATAGGATGGACCCTCTTAGGTTGATAATGAGCTCATGCCCAACTTCTCGCGTAGATACTCAAACTGAGATTTTGCAAGCGATTTGGTGAAGATATCAACAATCAGATCTTTGGAATGAATATAATGAAAAGAAACAACAGTGTTGGTCACCTGTTCCCTCAAGAAGTGATACTTTATGGGTATATGCTTAGTCTTCGAGTGAAACACAGGGTTCTTTGATAGACTGATTGCACTGGTATTATCAAAATGAATTGGAATTGTTGCAGTATATTTTACCTCCAAGTCTACAAGTGTCTGAATCATCCAAAATACTTGGGTACAACATGTGGAAGCTGCAATGTATTCAGCTTCTGTAGTTGATAAGGAAATGGAACCTTGCTTATTGCTCAACCATGATAGAAGGGAATCTTCTAAAAAGAATGCACCTCCATTCGTGATTTTCCTTTCATCCACGCAGTTAGCCCAATCAACATCTGAATAGACTGATAGTTGAAAATTCTTATTCCTAGGATACCATAGGCCATAGTCCATTGTTCCTTTCAGGTATTTGAATATTCTTTTGACAACTAACAAATGACTCTGTTTAGGTGTAGCATGATACCTTCCTACCATTCCAACAACATGCATTATGTATGGATGAGATGCTATGATATACAATAGGTTGCCTATCATAGACCTATATGAACTCTGATCAACATCAGGCGAATCATCATCCTTGCTTAACTTACATCCAGTGACAATAGGTGTGCTCATAGGTTTAGAATATTCCATTTGAAACCTTTTCAACATTTCTCTTAGATATTTTTCTTGAGAAAGAAATATTCCTTCAGACCTATGAGTAATTTGTAGGCCAAGAAAAAATGACAGTTCCCCTATCGTAGACATTTCAAATTCAGACTGCATGGCAAAAGCAAACCATTGTACCAATGAATCATTATTACTACCGAAGATGATGAAATCTACATAGACCAACACAATGAGCAGATCATCACCCTCTATTTTGATATATAGATTGCTGTCAACTATTCCTCTCTTGAACCCTTTGTCTTGTAGATACGTATCCAGTCTGTGATACCAAGAATGAGGAGCTTGTTTCAACCCATTTAAGGATTTCTTCATCTTGCACACAAATTCAGGGTTATCTGACAGTTGGAAACCTTCTAGTTGTTCCATATAGACTTCTTCTTTTAGATCTCCATTTAGAAAAGCTGAATTGACATCCATTTGATAGACTTTAAACTTTTTGTGACAAGCATAGGCAAGAAACATTCTAATAGCTACTAATCTTGCTATAGGCGCAAATGTTTCATCAAAATCCAGTCCTTCTATTTGAGCATATCCTTTGCAGACCAATCTAGCCTTATTTCTTACAATATTTCCTTTCTCATTCATTTTCTTTTTGTAGACCCATTTTGATCCTATTACATTTTTATTTTCTAGCCTAGGAACGAGTTCCCAAGTGTCATTCTTTTCAATCTAGTCCAGTTCCTCATTCATTGATTTTAACCAATTTACATCTTTACTGGCTTCATTAAAGTTCTTGGGTTCCACCATGGATATGAAGGCTATATGTGATCGCTCGTTGTTTTTGATTATCCTTCTCCTGGTTTGTACACCTTTGTCTTTCTCACCAATTATCCGACTTGTAGGATGATTCTTTTGAGTAATTCGGGAGGAAGAATTTGATGTTGTCTGCTGATTTGAGTCTGCCTAAGTATTTGCATATTCATCTAAATCCGAGTCTTCTTGTTCTGATTCTTGGACCTGTTTAGCTTCAACTTCACCTATATCCTCTGTTGTTGATTCAGTATTGTTCACCTCTCTTACTGGGACTCCTTCATCAACGTTTATGTCAATACAATCAACCAATTTATGCAGCCTCTTATTATAGCATCTGTATCCTTTACTATTTGTACCATACCCTAAGAAGATGCCTTCATTGGCCATGTCATCATACTTACTAAGGTTTTCATTATTATTCTTTATGTATCACTTACTCCCAAATACTTTGAAGTGTTTGATTGAAGCAGGTCTTCCATACCATAGTTCATAAGGTGTCTTATCACTATGTGGTCTGAGGTGGGCTTTGTTAAGAATATGGACCGATGTGTGTATTTCTTCTACCCAGTAAGTTTGACCAATGTTCTTCTCATTCATCATTGACCTGGCCATCTGCTGTACTGTTCGGTTTTTCCTCTCAACTACTCCATTTTTCTATGGAGTTCTCAGGATCTTTTATTCTCTCTTGATCCCATGTTTATCACAAAATTCCTTGAAATCACTTGACATAAATTCTCCTCCTTTGTTTGATCTTATTGCCTTTAACCTCTTGCTTGTTTGATTCTCAGTTATAGCCTTAAATATTTTAAATTTCTCAAATGCTTCATCTTTTTCTTTGAGAAAAGCAACCCAAGTAAGTCTGGAGTAATCGTCAATGATCAACATAAAATAGTTTTCCTTCCCTGTGCCTTCCTGTCTTGATGGTCCACATAAATCCATATGAACTAATTGGAGTGGTTTCTCTGTTGAAGTAGAGCTATTGGGTTTAAACTATGTCATGGTTAGCTTTCCTACTTGGCAGGGTTTACACACAAAATTTTGTGGTTTTGATATTCTTGGAAGATCTTTTACTACCTCAAGATTTTTGAGCTTGATTAAGTGATCAAAGTTTAGATGTCAAAGTCTCCTATGCCATAACCAGATTTCATCATGTTTGCTTAGATGACACTCTTCTCTATATTATTTCAGTACATATACATTATTATCTGTCCTTATTCCTTTAGCCACCACTTGTCCTAAGTTTACGAACTTTACCTTGCAATCCTTGGAAGTGAACACCACTTCACATCCTTTGTCACACATTTGAATTACATTGAGAAAATTATGTTTCAACACATCTACAAGTAGAACATCCTGGGATTTTCCTTTATCATTACTCAAACTAACCATCCCTTTACCCTTGATTTTACCAGGAGCATCATTTCCAAAGGTTACATTTCCCGATTTGCTTTCAATTAGAGACAAAAACTTACTTTTATCTCTTGTCATATGTTTGGAGCATCCATTGTCAATATACCAGGCGTTCTTTTGTCTTTGAGTTGACAACACTAATCCACACTTGTCATTTTCTTTCTTCTTCCAAACCTTGATGTTTTTAGTAGAGGGATTCAGATCTAATTCATAGGTTCGTAAGCGACAGTCTGCAACTTTATGTCCATAATTATGGTAGGTGTAACATTTTGGTTCATTGAATAAAGGATCATAACGATTGTTATGCTTAACCTGTGTCCTTTTCCCAACCATCACATGATTTGCAGTCTGTGATTTTTTGTTAGTTGGATATCTCATTCTTTGTTGCGACATATATCTATTCCTTGAGTGTTTTGATTGCTCATATCTAAATCTCAAATAACAGTTTACAACTTTGTGACCAAAGTTATAACAAAAAAAACAATATCCATAGAAAAATCCTTTGTACCTAGAAAATGGCTATCTTCTTTGATCATGTCGATTTCTTCCATGCTGATGATTTCCTTGTTCTACAGATTCAGTTCTGGTACTTTTTCTTTCACTCTTCCTTGGTGGCTGCTTATCTTCCTCTATTTCTCCATATTTGTTGTTGTCAATGAATGCAGATTTGACAAACTTGATGGATTCTTTGTTGCTTGTCTAACTACAACTTGATCCTTCTTCATAACCCAAACCAGTTTTCAATTTTGGATTCCTTTGCTAATTCAGAATGGTGGTTAATCCTTCTGAGGCTTTAATGCTTGGAAGATTTTGGAGATACAATGCTTTGAACTTCTCCATCTCTTTTCTGGTTTTTATTACCTCTTCTTCCAAGGCTTCACATCTTTCCTTCTTCTCTGATAACTGCTGTTTCAGAATGTCCTCTATTTTATTTGCCTCTTCTAACTCCACCTTTAGCATGGAAAAGTCTTCATCACGTTTTTTAACATTCTTTTCAAACTGCATCAACAACTGTTTTTGTTTTCTCTTCTCGAGTATGAGTCTTTCAATCTCTTATAAGGCACTGATTAGTTCACCTTCCATATCAACCACAACTTATTCATCATTAACATCACTTCCTGTGTTTTGATTATCATAATACTCTTTGGCCATAAGCACAAAGTCATTAACTTTATCTTCACAGGAAGAGTCACTATCTATGTCTTCTTAAGAGTCATCATTGTTTACACTTAAACTTTTCTTTTTACCAAATATCCTGGGTTTTTACTTCTTTTCATCTTCAGAATTCTGATCCTGCTTCTTGTGTGGACACTTAGATGAAACGTGACCTATCTTTCCACAGTTAAAACACTTGAAGGGAAACTTGCCTGATCCTTCCTTTAGTCTTCTCACAATTTGTTCTTCAATTTCATCAGGCTCAGATTCCTCATTCTTATCTGCTTTAAAATAAGTTTCTCTAGTGTTGGATTTATCTTTACCTATCCTCATTTCAGATGCAATCAACATTCCTAGAAGTTGATCAAAAGCCAAATATTTTAGATCATTAAGTTCCTTTATAGCAGAGACCTTTGGGTTGAACCTATCTGGCAAAGATCTTAAAATCTTATGGACTAAAACTACATCTTCAAACTTCTCACCCAGACTCTTCATGGCATTCACTAGTTCTTCAACTCTCAGAAAGTACTTCCCAACAATTTCATCCTCTTTCATATTTAGCTGTTCATACTGTAATATGTAGGTTTGAAGCTTGGAATCCTTTACCTTCTCATTACCTTCATAATTGCTAATGAGTTTGTCCCACATTTCTTTGGCAATTTCTAAGTGCATAACTTTTACAAATTTTTCTTCTGAAAGCCCACTCAGAATATCATTCATAGACTTAGCATTGAAGTTGAATTCTAGCTTGTCATCCTTATTAGCTAGTACAACTGGCTTTACATAACCAGTCTCTACCACATCCCAGACATCTGCACCTAAAGCCATTATGTAGGTTCTCATCCTAACTTTCCAGAAGGCAAAGTTTGTTCCATTGAACAAAGGGGATTTATTGGTTGAAGTTCCTTCATGGTTTGACATGTTTAAGCTTACTGATCTACCTTTAAATAAAAGGAACCAACTCTGATACCAATTGTTGGACAACTGAGAGAGGGGGTGAATCAATTGTTATTGTGGTTAAACAATTATGGCCATTTTAAACTCTTCACAGAACACTCAATGATGATCACAATGATGTAGAGAAGTAAGCAATAGAATATTAAACATCAATCCCACACATGAAATATATAGAGACCGATATTTCCTAAGGAAACCCATAAAGGGAAAAACCTCTTCTTCTTGACATGATAAGTAATCTTTATTTTCTTTACATTATCATTCTTATGAGCTCCAACTCCTCTTGAGGTTACAACCTTTGTTTTACAAGCAACAACTTGCTGAGATCACCAACTCTCTGGTCTCTCTAGCATCCACTAGAAGGAAGCACCAACTCTCTGAGTGTTCCAGAACCAACTGGATGGAAGTACCAACTTCCAGTCACACAGACACCAACCTGTATAACAAAGAACAATAGTTATCCCTTGCACCACCCTGCCACCCTGGTTTTTCTGGCTGCAACTAGATGGAAGCTACAACTCCCTGTGTTCAAGAACCCACTTGAAACTCCGAGGAAAACAATCCTCCCTAGAACCTCCCTACCACCCTGAAATATAAATCTTTGATTTCTTGAATTTATCATAGTGATACAACATTTATCTATGGCTTACCATTCTCATCACTGTTTTGCTACACTGCTCTGCTCTGCATGCATCAATGTGTCTCTCCTCGCGTCCGCTGTGCTTTCCGTTCTTATCTAAGATATGCATTTATGTTCCTTGCTTCTTTTGCACTTTATTCTCCGTGTCTTCTTTCTATTCTATGCACCATGCCTCTTCTGTGCGCTTCATCTCCTGCACACAACATGCTTCTACCCACATAAAATACACTCAACAATAGCCCCATCTCTTCTATGTTATGCGTTTTTATACTCTCTGTGCACCTTCTACCTCCTTCATGCACAATACCTCTACATGGTCTTTTCAGTATCATTGTTCTGCCCTAAGGGTTATTCACTGCAACTCTTCCTCACTCCTGCATAGCTCAACAACAGAGTCACTTCACTTCTCTGTACTACATGCTTTTGTCATGTCGAGTCCTCTTCCTGATCACCATGACAACTCTTTGTCATCCCTGGTAGTTAGCTCCATGCATTCATCATCACTGGGCGTTATGCGGAGATTCCTTATCCTCCTATGGCAGTGCGACTCTTCGTCTTCTCTGTCACAGTCGATCTTATCTCTCTGTTCCCGTTACAGACTTTGACACTTTTCCATCTGTCAATTATCTCTATGATGAGTATTCATTCCACTGACAATTACTTTGAGACCCTTCAACTCCTTTGGAAATCACATTGACATTCTTTGAATTCTCTGGTAGATGCAATCATTCATTTTTTGCAGTTACCATCAGTCTGTCTCTAGCAGTTGCTCAGAGAACTTCCGCACGCTCATGCCTTTGGTGCCTTTTCACTTCCTGAGAAAAACTTCATAGTGGGTGTTATATTTTCTGACTAAGCCCCTTTATTTCACGTGACCAATGGCTGTAACCTGGGGCCAAGCACTAGGGTGCTTCGCGATTTTGCGTTTCACGATCTTCTGTTGCAAGTTGCCTTGAATCTCCCAACTCGCGAAATCCAAAATACTCCATATCAGATCAATGGTCCAAATATTTCCCTTTGATCAATGGTTGTGATCAAATCACAATTTTGCGTTTCACGATTTCCTGTTGTGAGTTGCCTTGAATATATCAACTTGTGAAACTCCGAGGTGGAGCCTAGCAACACTAGCTCCTTCCCTTCTCTTCCGCTAATGTGACCACTGGCTGTGACCACAACCCTATTTGAAAAGGATTTTCGCGATTTCGATGATCTCTGTTGTAGAGCCTAGTGACTTGCTAGCTCCTCCCTTAATCTTCATCAATGTGACCACCAGCTATGACCAGGGGCCAATCAAGAGGGGTGCGTCGCAATTTCGCATATTGCGAACTCCTGCTATGAGTTGCCTCAACTCATGAAACTCCAAAATGATTCGTATCAGATCAATGATCGATATCTCTCCCTCTGATTGACGGCTGCAATCAAATCGCGATTTCACGTTTCATGACTTCAAAGGTTAGAGCACCTCCTTTCTTCGACTCCTGATTTCTCGATACCTACTCTAGATCAACGACTCACGATATTTCATATTTCAATGATCTAGATCTCTTCTTCGAGAACTCAGACGTCGTTCTTCATCGTGCCAGATCAACGATCCACTATCCTCGGTGATCTGATGACTCAGATAATTTCACAACTTTTCATATCGTGAGTTCCTACAACTCTCACCTCTGATTTCTCGAGCTTGCGAGTTAGTGAAATGCTGATCTCTCACCACGCGTCCTATGGATCGAAAAACCTAAATCATTTCACGACTTCACATATCACGAGTTCCTACAACTCTCACCTTTGACTTCTCCAGCTCATGAGTGAGCAAAATGATGATCTCTCACCACGTGTCCTCTGGATCCAACGATTCATATCTCATCGTGATTTCACATTTCACGGAATTGGAGGATGAATCTTGGCCATTATCCTCTTTGCAGTTATACTGGATCAAATGGTTGCTCATCCTTCGCACTCTGATCTGATGGCTGAGGTCTAATATCCTCCTCTGCATGCTCCTCTGGTATGGACTCTGATCTGACAACCATCGGGTATTTAGGATTGGTGATCCAACAACCACTGTCGCTCCTCCTCCTGAGCTTACACATCCTCCCGACTTGGAAGAATTTCTAAGTATCAAAGGTTCTACAACCTTTGATCTTTCTGCAAGCCTTGATGTATGGGATCTCATTTGCACATCTCAGAATGCTATCTCTACTGAGATTTGGAAAAATTTTCCCTCAACCCTAGCGCACACTTGCGCTATGCATGCAACTTTGTGCTATTCCTCCTGAGCTTCTCGAGCTTGATCTTCTGTGTCTTCGCTACTGTTCTTGCCATGCACACTCTACCTGTAAATTTTCCAACATCGCTGCTATCCTTGCCATCAATGACAAGCACACTCTGCATCCTTCGGGTCTTCTACAGACCTCTACTCCAAACTCCCTAAGTTCTCCCATCAACCAAGTCAAAATTACTGCTGTTCTTGCCATCAATGACAAGCACACTCTGCCTGTAAATATGCCAACAAAAAGAAAGACAATGGGGGAAAACAATATCAAACAAAATGTGGGAATAACCCAAAGCTAGTCTCTCAAATCTTTAATCTGGAAGAAATGGTAATCTCCTCACTATCGAGATGTTAGAACTTGGTGATTCAAAGTTTGGAATTTATAATCCTTCAATATGAAGCATGCTTCTCTCCACCCAACAAACTCATCCTGTTCCACCTGCATATCATATCGTCAAATTTGCTTAGAATTGGATGATGATAGAATGACTTTCCCTCAGATTGATTTCCATTGGCTAAGCCATAAAAAAGGCAGATGCAAGGTTGACCTTTACAATCACAAAAGTTCACTACTTTATCTATGATCTTCCATATAATCCACAGAAGAAAGGTGTTTTTTTTTTCCTAACTAAATCTTTTATAGGTGGAATCTACTAGAGAAGGATAGAAGAAATATATCAAGATTGGTTTGTAAAGGCTATGCTCAAGTTGAAGGTATTGATTTCGAAGAAACCTTTTCCCCGATTGCTAGACTAGAAGCTATCATAATGTTTTTGGTATTTGCATGTTTCAAGAAATTCAAAGTCTATCAAATGGATGTCAAATTTTCCTTTCTCAATGATAATTTAGAGGAAGAAGTATACATTGAACAAATAGAAGGATTCTTATTATCAGAAAATAAGGATCATGTGTGCAAATTCAAGAAAGCACTTTATGGGCTAAAACAATCTCCCAGAGCCTGGTATTCAAGACTTGATAAATATCTACAACAACAAGGCTTTAAAAGAGGAATTGCTGATAGTAATATCTACATCAAGATAGTAGAAAAAAATCAGTTGATTGTTGTGGTTTATGTAGATGAGATTATTTTTGGAGGCAGTGTAAAAGAAATGTGCCAAGAGTTTGCAATAGAAATGCAAAAGGAATTTGAGATGTCTATGCTTGGTGAACTGTCATTCTTTCTTGGATTACAAATTTCTCAATCTGACAAAGGTATATTCATTTCACAAACCAAGTATGTCAAGAAAATGTTGAAGAAATTAAGAATGGAAGATTGTGCACTAGTCATCACACCTATGGTCACAGGTTGTAAATTGAGAAACAATGATGAATCTATGAAAGAAAATCAAACATTGTATAGGTCAATGATCAGAAGCCTACTATGTGATGACATCAAGGCCAACCATTATGCAAGCAGTAGGATTGGTTGCATGCTTTCAAGCTGCACCAAAAGAAACTCACGTGCAATATGTAAAGATGATATTCAAATATCTAAAGGGAACCTTGGACTTTGGCTTATTGTACTTGTTGCCGCCTTATACACACCTTTGGGAGACGTGGAAGAAATCTTCAATCCACTCGGTGTGTCCTTGGGGGCAAGTGAGAGTTAAG
>ML778032.1:1093878-1113861 GCA_009831015.1 Picea engelmannii
ATAAAACACAACAAGCTTTATAGGAAAGAATCATATTATTGTATCATATTAAATGTGAAAGAGAGATTACAACCATGGCCTTGATGTCGTAAGGTCCCTTCCAACTGTCCTTCATTCCCCACACACTTCTTGCTCCAAGGATTATGAAACCATGGATTTGATAGCTACTCACAATCTACCTTGACAAAGCAAATCTCAAAGCCACTCTAACCAAGATAACAATTCCAAGCCAAATCCAACTTAGCCAATCCCAAAAGCTCCAAGCTTACCAAAGCTAACTTTCTCCATGAGATCTCCTCTCCCTTTATAAGTTGAAGAGGATAAGGTGAGGAGGTTAGGATGATCCCACTAAATCATGAAAGCAAGTAAGATCCAAACCATTCGGATGCCACCTCACGATGGAAGTTTCTCCTTCTAGAAGATTCGAGAAAACACTCATTTTTCCCACGTGTAAGCATTCTCACACCCTGCCTATAGAGAAACCTGCGAACCTCTTGCAACCCAGCTATGGTGAAACCTGTGAGAATCATGCATTCTCGCACCCTGCCTATATAACAACCTGTGAACTTCCATTTTTATAGGGTTTTTACAAAGGGAAATGCAACTTCTTTTCTCAGGAAAAGTTCTTCTCCCTTCTCTCTTCGGGAACTCAGGCCACTGACCTCTCTGAAGGAAACAAATAGGTTTACATCATTAACAGTCATAGGGATGATGAAAATAATGTGTAACAAGTTCGAGGAGGATAACACATGCTCGATATAACTCACCTTTGGTAAGTCCCTCTTCCTTTGTTTAACGAACTAGAAGAAGTAAGGGTTCGGTCCCATATGGGTCCTTCAATGTGTAATTTTTAATGAGTCCAGAGAAGGAAAACTCAGTGGTTTTTCATGTTTAGAGAGTCTGAAAAGAACTTAAAGACGACTCCAGGGTTGTCCTTTTTCATAATATTAGTCTCCAAAGTCCGAAAAAAAGATAAACTGCTACTTGGGAGACTCCCTTTCAAAACCTTTTAAACGAGTGTGAAAGGAAGCAAGATCACTCGACAATATTTTCATGTTTAGAGAGTCTGAAAAGAGGTTAAAGGAGACTCTAGGGGTTTCTTTTTCATGTGACCTTCACGAGTTCGAAAAAATATAAAAGTCTACTTGGTTACATTCCCATGTTTTTCTGAGCTTGAGAAATAACAAAGACCGTGCTCGTTAGTGTTACAAGGTTAAACAAAAAGATACTGCTTCGAAACCTGCAAGTGAAGACAAATCTGCATCCAAGGTATTAGTGACATCTCTAAAAAATATTTTAAAACCCAAAAGAAACTATAGATTAGCAAAAATGAACCCTATAATAGTGAAATAGGGTAAAAAATCTTATTTACCATTTCATTTTTACCAATCTCTTCTAACATTGGTATTTTCAACTTCAGAGGGAGATTTTCAAGTTGTTGGCACCAGAGCTGTGGTTGACCGTTTTCACATATGTCTGAATCAGGTTGGTCACTAACCCATTATAGTCATTTCTCACGGTTTAGAATTGCATTTTAGGTAGTTTTTAGTCTTGTCCTGGGCTCCCTAGGAGGCCCTAGGCACCGAACTAGACCAAGGCTCCCTCAGAGGGGTGAGGGGAGCGTCGATCGTGTTTTTGACGCCCTGGTGTGTGTTCCAGGGGAGCACTAGCGCCCTGTGGATGAGTTTAGCGGAGTACCAATGCAATAATGAAAAATATGTTGCTATTTATGCTAAAAGTACCCAAATATTTGCTGTGAGAGGATGATTAATGGCTTTTAAATGTATGTTATTGTAGTTTACATGGATAAAAACCATGATCGAATGGAAATAACATGAGCATGAGCTCGATGATATAGCTGCATTGCAAAACCCTCAGACACAGGCCGCTTTGAGGAATTGTGGCCTCCTCAAGTATTTCAAATTGGAAAAGATGAAAAAGGAAGTTTTACTACTCAAGTATTTGATTGGATTGTGGGATGACGACGAACATGCATTTCATATTGGGCCACAAATGCTCAAAATTAAGATTGATGATGTATACTTTTTGACTGGCCTCTCAAGAAGAGGGGATCCTATCACTTTGTCCAGGCAACATGCAACTCCTCAGCCTACCGAGGTGTATGTGGCTGATCATTGCATTCCAGGGTCACGATTGGCCAGAGGATGAATCATGATCAAGGATGCCAGAGATTTGACACTACAATCTATCTTGTTTTCCATAACCAACCTGGAAGGTAGCACAAGTGCACATTTGTCTTAAAAATCCCAAATGTATTATGCTCTACAATGCGTGGAGCTGAGATTATTCAATTGGAGTGCAGGATTTCTTCGCAATGTGAAGGATCAAATCACAAAGTGCAGGACTGGGAAACAAAAATAGTTCGGTTATGGTTTCTTCTTGGTTTCATTCTTTCTCGAGTGAATTCCTCAGATGCAGTCGCAGATTGTGCTAGTGGCACGAGCGGTGGCTGAACCACATATGGAAAGGTGGACAAGTTTGTCCCCAAGATTGGGGACCAACTCAGAGTTCAAGTTCACGGCTGACTTCTTCACTTGGTGGAGAAGGTATTTGATCATCATCGAGGACTTTCAATATGCCAGAGTGGATTTTCGGGCTAGTGTGGACTTAGTACTTCCAGAGGGTATTGACTGGGATGCGTCAGGTACGAAACCAAAACCTTGTCATGTGTTTTTTGATTTTGAAATTTATATTATTTTTATGTGTACAAAGAGGGATTTTAACAGATGTATTGTTTCATCATGCATATAGAGGCGCATCACATCCGATAGAGATACCGACACTAGGGCATCGCGGAGACGTGCAGATAGCCGTGGAGCACGAGGTGGTAGTGGGAGGTCTCTGGGAGGTTGAGAGGAACCTCCGAGGTCTCACCATGGGTGTTCCACCTCTCAAGAGGTGAGATGTACCTCTACATATGCAGAGGCATACAATAGGGGTTCTTGAGAGTTTGAACCACTTGCTTCGACGAGTGGTTCATGCAGTGGCATGCTTCTCGGAGCACAATGTGGTGCAGGAGGAATAGGATCCTCTATATGTTTTGTAGTATTTTCATGATGATATCATGGGAATGAGGGCCCAAATTTTGACCCATTATGTACTTTTTTGATGTAAACAAATTTTTTCTATCACGCTGTTTATATATATATATATATCCGAGTTTTATGGTGCCAATGATGTTACAAATGTTTTTGTGTGATTTTTTTAATGTACAAGTGATTCATTTTCTTTATAAAATTTTATCTATGTGCAAGATACCGATCCAAAATATAATTTGCTAGCGAATCCAAAGTAGTGTTGAGTTCTCTTGGTATGTGTCTGTATTCTGTAAATTCAAATATTCTCTCAAGATGATTAAATCGTAGGTGGAGACGTAATAGGATAGGGTTGCGAACGACATAGACTCGATTAAGCTAACGAACCACGAGTTGAGAGTCTAGGGTAATGATTATATGAGATATACTTAGGGATGAGGCCTCGATTAAAAGTCCAATGACAACGTGATATTATGCCATGCTATTAGTTGTCAATCCTAAGAAAATTCCTCCTGAAATCACCAACTCATCAGAGTGGTAAATGACCCAAGCTATAGAAGCAATGTTCTGGGTGTGTCGACTAGCACCATCCGAAAACCCGATAAAAATAGAAAAGGGAGATGTTATCTGTGCACGCAATCAAAAGACAAATTATAAGTGGCTAAAAAAAAACTTGTACACGCAAGAGAAAAAGACACACCAAATCAAAACTATAGTACAATAGTGTACAAAGCACACATGCTAGATGTTCTATAAATAGTACTTCTTAAGTTAAAGCCCATTTCAAGGTTCACCGAGAGATATTCCATCGTATTCAACTAGTTCGTAGGAACCTCTATGAAATACATGTTTTTATGATGTAGGGTCCATTCCACAGAGGTTCTAACTTTCCTATCCCTAGCTTATCATGATCCTGGTCATAAACGAGGACTAGGTCTCCTTCTGTGAAAGTACAAGGTTGAACGTATTTGTCATATTGACTCTTCATTTGTTTTTGATACGTCTCGTTAACGAGAGAAACATCGCGACATGTTTCATCCAACTTAGTCAGATATAGGAATCGTTCCTCTTCAACAGAGGTGTGAGGCAAGAGTTCTACGGTGAGTTTCAATGAAGGAATTTCACACTCGATTGGTAATACTGCTTCAACGCCATATACCAACTGGAATGGAGTGAATCTAGTTGCAGTTTTCACTGAGGTGTGGTAAGCCTAGAGGGCAGAGAAGAGTTGTAAGTGCCAAGAAGTTTTGTTTTCCCCCACCATGAATTGGATCATGGTTTTAAGGACTTTTTTGATAGCTTCAACTTGTCCATTTTCTTGAGGATAGTAGGGGGATGAGTTTTTATGGCGAAAACCCAACTTGACATGTAACTCACTCATCATTTGGTTTTGAAAATGTGAACCATGATTGGTGAAAATGGCTTGTGGAACACCAAAGTGAGTGATGATGTGGTTAAATATGAAGAGAGCTGCAGTACAACCATCATTAAGAAAAGTAGCCATAGCCTCAACCCATTTTGTGAAATAATCAACAACAACGATGATATAACTGTGCCCCCCCAGCTGAGGTAGGATTAAATTGCATAAAATCAATGCCCCATTTGGAAAAGGGAACGATGGCGATAATAGGATGCAACGGAGCGGGGTGGGTGCGTACCTTTTTATGAAAAACGTGGCAGGGTGGGCATATTTTGATAGCCTCAATACAATCTTTGAAGATGGAGGGCCAAAAGTAACCGATACGTAAGATTTTTTGAGCTGTAGCCATCCTAGAAAGGTGATCGCCACATGCTCCAAGGTGACAGTCATTTAGAACACATTCAACCTCGTCATGAATTAAACAACATAGTAGGATAATGTCAATACCATGAAAATACAAAGCGTCACCTATGATGAGGTAGCATTTAGAATGGTGGAGAATATGATGATGTTATTCATAGGAGATATCAAGCTAAAAATGTTGGGTTTGAATATAGAGAAGAATATCTCCATACCAAGGGTCAGACGTGCTAATGAGGAATAGAGATTCATCTGGAAGAGAATCATTGGGATCAGTGTCTTCATCAACATGGGGAAGATTGCAGATAAATTCTGCAAAAACCAAAGACTTTTTAGCTTTCGATTTGACAAACTTGAGGTTGAATTTCTGAAGAATAATGATCCATTTGGAATATTTTCCACCAAGGACTTGATGTGTCAGAATATGATACATGGGATTCAACTCTGCAATGACCATGGTGGTGCGTAACATGATGTAATGGCGAAATATTTGGATGACAATAATGGCTTATAGAGCCAACTTTTCAACGTGTGAATATCGGAGCTCAGGACTGGATAAAATCTTTCTCAGATAGTAGATCACATGTTCGTCATCATTAGGGTCCTCTTGAACTAACACCATAGTGATAGTGGAAGTAGAGGCTGCCAAATAAAGGATATAGTCTTGTGCATAATTCATAGGGTGCAAAAGAGGTGTATGGGTCAATGCATGTTTAAGAGCATCGAAATATCGTTGAGTAGTGTCATCCCAGATGAAAGGAGTATATTTCTACAACAATCACATAAATCCTTTAGTAAGCTTGGTGTAATTACATATAAACGACGAAGAAAGTTTTCTTTCCCTTGCAAAATTTGTAGTTGGGCCAGATTGTTGGGATGAGATAAAGCAATAATAGCTTTGATTTTTAAGGGATCCACCCTAATCCCATATTTGGAGACAACGAAACCGAGGAGTCAACTTGATTCAACATCGAAGATGCATTTGTGGGGGTTCAAACGGATACGGTAAAACCGACATCAAATAAAAATGGCCCGTAGATGACCAATATGGTCTGATTGATTAGATGAATGGGCAGGTAAATCATCGAGATAGGGTTTCACAATATGTTTGATATCATGGAAAGCATACAACATGGCCCGCTGGAATATAGCACCAACGATTTTGAGACCAAAAGGTAGTTTCCAATAAGCGAATTTTCCCCACAGGAAGATGAAGGCTGTCTTATGTTGATCAACAGGTAGAATGTCAATCTGGTTATATCCTAAAAATCCATCCATGAAAGAGAAAATAACACTACCAACACAATTATCAATGATTTGGTCGATGAAGGATGTGGGGTAATTGTCTTTTGGACAAGCCTTGTTGAGATCCCTATAATCAACGCAAACATGAATGGTTCCTTGTTTTTTAGAAACCAGAAGAATGTTAGAAACCCATTCCGTCAAGGGGACATGATAGATAAAGCCATATTTTAACAGTTTTTCAACTTCTGCCTTTATGGCCGTAGTTTTCTTAGGATGAACCAGGAGAAGTTTTTGTTGCACACGTTTAATGCCTGGGTAAGTTTTTATTTCATGCACAACGATCGAAGGATCGATCCCTGGCATTTCCTTGTAGCTCCAAGCAAAGACATCGAAAAATTCTTTAAATAAAGTGGTGTAAGATGCCACTTCCTCAGGCGAACAATTAGTACTGAGATGAACATTTTCCAAGATACCTTCTTTGATCGAGATATTGATAGCGACGATAGAAGAGATGTTGCCTAAATTCCCCTCGGAAGTAGTATCCTGGGTAAGTATAGGAGATTGGGGAGAATCAACAACATCGGGGGGGGAGATAGAGTGTATATCTTCCTGAATTTCATCTAGACTAGGAAGAAAATATGATCGATGATGGTTGTAATCCCAAGGTAGCTCGTCGATACTAATCATTTCCATAATGGATTCATCTGATGCAAAAATCTGTGAAATGTAGTCAAAAGCAAAGGACAAGGAATTCAACCAAGATGGCAACGAATAAGTGTTGGTCATACAAAGAGGGAGAGGTAGATTGGATAACATTGTATGAAGCCTCAGTTGGACTAAGTGGCATAGTTTCACCTAGTGCATCTAATTCTAACAGACTAGGCATAAACCAAGGATCATATGATTCTAAAGACTGATAGGCCATAGTCAAAATCGTATTGATTGTGGAAATATGTTGTGTGGTGGGAGGAAGTGGTGCAAGGAAAGTACCCATAAGGGAAGAATATTTTAAAATACCTACACCAACACTTTCATAAGTGATCTTACTATCTTCCAAGAAAGGAATATTGTTGGTAGCGGGAGTGCAAGCATCGGGTGTATAGTAATCTAACTGGTCGATAGTGACAAGTTTACCTTGATGAGGGAATTGTACACATTGAAACACCAATGAAGTGACGACAATAATGGCATAAAACCAACTTATTCCTAATAACAAGTTGTAATTAAAGGGATCATCGACTACCTCTACATCGACATAGACGGTCTTAACCCGTAACTAAATGACTAAGGACTGCAAGAGTCTGTGAGGAAGAAAACCTCACCCATCGAATGCTCGTAACATGGTAGGGGATTGGTTAAGCGTAAGTGATTTTAATCATTTCCAACAAGATAACGACATGACACAAGTGGAAGCTCCCTCATCCAATATCGTGCGGTGAATGTGTTGGTTATGAACAACGACATCAATTTGAAAAGCAAGTTGGTGAGAAAGGCGTGACTTGAAGTTGTTGACATTAAACGTGATATTATTTGACAACTCAAGATCAATGGCACCAATGGCAACCAAGACCATTCTATGTTAACTTGATCAATGCTATAGAACTTCAAGAGCAGACATAGCACACGATGCTTGAGACGAATCTTCCACAATGTTGTAGTTTTGGTCGACACATGAACTAGGATTAACAATTGACTTGAGGATAGTTCTCTTGGGAGGGCATCAAATAGAGTCAAAAGTAGGTTTCTCGATCTAAAGTGACCAAGATGGAGGACTAATAGATGGAGGACTAACGAAGGAAGGAGATGGATCCGATGGGGTACCGTTAGTGACCTTTTCTTTATCAGGTTTAGCTGGTGTGTCATACATGGTGGTGAGAGTGGTTAAATCATTCCCATTGAACATATAAATATGAGCACTCGTCGAGGCTTCATCACTAGGAGGATGGTTAGAACCGCCCCCCATGGGAGGGGAAATATCTTGAGCAACCATGGATTGCTGCTGAGGAAAAGACAATGTTAACATGGCGGGTTGGGAATTCCCTTTGAAAAGTTTTGCAACTTCATCGTGATGTGGACAGTCTCGGGTGAAATGATATTCACCACAAATAAGACATGGGGATTTCGATTTTTGTTGTGGTTGCTTTTCAACACCAGATGGTGGATTTTGTGTTTTGGAATGTTCATTATTATCATTATTCTTTTTGGGTTTATTTTTTGTTTTCTTCTTACCCTTGGATTTTTGTGAAGAGGCAAATTAAACTGCATTTACCTCAAAGATTTGAGTCAGGAGGGAGGTAGAGGAGAGTGAAGTCAAATTGGTAACGGGTGTGGAAACAAAGCTATTGACTGTGATGTAGATTGGGTTTTGACGATAGCGATATCTGTTAGAAAAACAAGACCACAGAGCAATAAAATAAAATAAATGTGGAAATAAAACACAAAAGATACATAATACAATAGAGACACAGATATACGTGGTTCACCTAGTGTGGGCTACATCCACCAAAGAAATTTCCAGTCCTTTCTTTATTATTATCCAACAATCGAAGGGATACAACCTACAAAAAATCCATTGTAACTTCCTCTTCTTTCTCTCACAATCTCATCTCTCAGAATACAATATTCACTATCATACATAGCTGCAATACATTTCCCTCATAAAAGAGGGTTTCCTTCTAGGGAAAAAAACCCTAACATAATTTCTACTGTTAGATCTGTGACCTTATAATGAACGGTCTAGATTTACAATGAAATTACAATATACATTTACAAGGAATTTTTTCCTTCGGGGGATTTGCCCCCAAACCCCCATAGGGGGATGCTGTCCCCAAACCCTCGTCGAGGCCCTGCTTTCCCCCGGACCCTGTAGAGTGGGTAACCCCCCTTTGCACTCCCTCGCATGGAAGAGTGTAAATTATTCTAGGGTGTAAAGTCTTCATGGGGGATAAACATGACTAAAAACAAAGACCTATGAATCTGGAAGATAATCAGGCTCCACAACCAACAATAAATCCATCTGCATGTGCCGTGGAGGAAGGTTTGGATGTATCGGTGGGAGTACGGGTAGGATTTGGAATCAACTCATACAAAGTACCAGATTGGGAGTAAACCAAATCTAAGTACTGAGCTCGGGCAATGGTTTCTTCCTCAGTGACTACACCACCCATGGCGACGTCATGAGAAATCGGGGGTAAAAGAGATTTAGTAAACCACTCTGTCAATAAATGGTCAGGAATGGTCGCTTTAATCAACCTTCGCCGTCGCCTCCACTCATGAATGTGATCAAAGATATGCACAAAGTTTTTTTGATGAAGGGAGGTTAAAAGTTCAGTACCCGTCTCGTAACGGATGGGTAATTGAAAATGCGTGCAAAAAGACATAGCGAGGGATTTGAAGTCTTGAAAGGAACCACGTTGAAGTTCAATGTACCATTTGGCTGCAGAGCCCGTGAGTGTGCACTGGAAGAGACACAAACATATAGAATCATCCATCAACGAGTTTTATGAGCACCATAAATGGAATATCATCACATGGTTGTTTGGGTCTTCTCTAGGTTTACTGTCAAATTTGGGGATGTCAGAAGGTAATTTAGTAGGCATTGTTGTCCAAAAAGGAAAATGCAATATGAGATCATTTGTCAACTAAGACAAGTTTGGTATATCCAGTGTGGAAAGAAAGGGTAATTTTCGGTTAACCTGAAAGTGATACTGGCGTGGCACAGGGACACCAGTGGGGCCATAAAATGGTTGAGGTGGATAATTGTATCCAGTAGGCCCTCCCATATATGGTTGTTGTTGACCAATATAGGCAAGATTCGATGGTTGTTGAGGAACGTTCATGAGCGGGGTGAAACTGGGTTGATTCTGAGGAGTATAAGTCAGTTGATTCGGTTGTGGGGGATAAATATTTTTCCCTTGAGGAGGGTAAACAATTTGTTCCTGCGGAGGGTAAACATTAGCCCCTTGGGGAGGATAAACATTAGACCCTTGGGGAGGATAAGGTTGTTGTCCTTGAGGACCCCAGGTGGTATTTGGGACACCCATATAAGGTTGTCCAAAAGATAATCTAGAAGGAACAAGATTTTATAATCATCCTTGTGGGTTATGGTATGATTTCCCCCCATGGTAGGGTTGATTAAATGTACCTCTTGAAGGTACTCCCCAGGATTGTGAAGGGTTTCCAACAAAAGAGGGTTTCCCCCCTGCCATAGGTTTATTTACAACTTTGGTTTGACCAGTAAAGGGGGGTTGTCCTCCAGAAGGAACCTGCAAAGGTGGTTGTCCCCCAAGAGGGGTAGGCCCACTAAAGGATGGTTTTCCCCCGAGAGGGACATGTCCACTAGACGATGGTTTTCCCCCCAGTCGGGATATGTCCCACCATTGGTTGTGTATGTCTAGCAAGGGTCTGCATTCTTTGCTGTAAAGGTGTTCCAACAGGATCTTGTGGAACATGAGGAGCTGTAGTGTGAAAAGGTGTAACGGTGGGAGTAATGGTTGAATTAACTTGTGTATGATGAGAAGTGATGACTTGTGTTGACGTAACAACAAGATCAACGACCTGCTCGATGGGACGATCAATATTCTGACCGGATGGTCTTGCCTCAATGACAAGAGGGTCATGAGGATTAAGAGGTTGTCGAATAAATTCAAAATTCTCATAAAGATCACATCCCAATGGAGTCCTCCAGACGAAACGAGCAGATGTTTGATGTGGATCTACTGCGTTAGTAGGACGAATGGGGGTCCTAAACTCATCATTAAAAATTGGTTATGTGGATCCCATATATGTCTCGGTAATTGGTCTCAATGGAAAACAAGGGACTTCTTCTTCTATAATATTAACAAACTAGTCCAATCGAACCAGAAGAGGTTCAATAGGAGCTTCTGACACAGGTGTAGTATGAGGAGTGGGGTCCTCAACCATAACCAAGGCTCTTTACGAATTTTCTAGCAAAGGAGTAGCATCACTCCTAGTGTCAGAAAGATTTTCTACCTCTTCACGATAGACATCTTTTGGTGAATTAGGGGGTAAGGGTTTGTAGCCTTCTTCTGGAGGCAACCCTTGCATCCTATGTGATCTGCAAATACCTTTATCATCTATAGGCTCAATTTTGAAAAATTATTAAAACAACAGCACACGCTAAAAAATCTAGAAGAACCAACAAGCAAACAAACCTTCTCTCACTGACCGTACTAGTTGGTAATGAAATCCAACATCGTGTGGTCAAATTGAGAAGGGGATAGGATATGAGTGGGTGGAACAGTTATGATGATGACCTGCTTAACAAACTTACGCCTTGGTGCAAGATCCCACATAGTAATCGTGGATTTACCCTCCAAGGATCCCAAGTGAGTTTGACCACCATCTGCTCCAGGTACAATGAAGACTTCCCTTCACCGTCACCTTGTGTAAAGGCCCTAAATATCATGGCCACTAAAGACACCAACTCGTAGTCAGCCCCTGGGCGGGTATAGTCGACAATCTAGTCTAAATGTATGGGCAGGATAACAAGTCCGAAATCCTTCAAGAGAACCGAGGACAAGTGGACCGGGAGAACTCCAGAGGATCCTGAATGGATTTGGAATTCACGAAGCACCGAGACCAAATGAATATAGTTGGACCTCAAGAAGAACCTCCAATATATGATCTTACTACTACAAACGATTAAACCGTGGAGGGATAATCTCTGTGGCTCTCCCGAACGTGACCTCGTGCGTAACCCATGTGTGAGAGGGGGATCCCAGATATGCCTATACGAAAATTGGATTTTCTCTCCCTATCGCAAGATGCTAATTTTGTTTTGAAATCTTTGGAGAATTGTACTCACAACCTAATCCAAAGCACTAATCCTAGTCTAATGTTGGTGGAAGAATCTAAAAAGAAAAAGTTTCTAGATCAATTTTAATTATCGTTGATTTTTGTGGTCGTTCTTTACTCAGAGGTGAATGAGAGTGAAAATGATGATATTATGAATCGATTCCCAAAGAATCATAAGAAAAATGATAAACAATCATTTCTTTCAATGAACTTCTATTTATGGGAAGGAGAAGAATTTTCTTTCTTTCACCATCAAACGCAAAAATGTAGAAATTTCATGCAATTGCTGTCAACAATAATCCAATTCAATGCTAAACTATTCATAATTTGATTCTAATATCCAAAATCCAATCATGAAAATATATCTCTTTGTTTAAATATGAACTTTGATTGATTTGATTCGAAGCTTCTTATGCCAACCAGATTTCACTATTTGCAGTTTTAGACAATTGGAAGCAAGTATCATATAAATGAAAATAACACTCTCACAACGATCAAACAAGAAGCAAAACAAAATCTAAACTTTTCAAAAAGAAAACCAAAACCCAAACAAGAAAATTTCCTTGGAAAGATACAAATCAAAGACCAAATGGAATAGTACAAATATCTCTGAACTTCCTTGTGACAACTTTCAAGCAATCAAATGAACGAGAAAGTATCAAAAACCAACTCAAAATCTCAAAGAGGAAGAGTGATTTCAAAACAAGGAAATATCTTAAAAAATCCAAACAAAGAACCAAAAAATCTTAGAAAGAAACATGTTGCAAGTTTTATAGAAGACACACACTGATAGAAAAAGTCCTGAGTAGGAGAAAAAACCAAAAAATCACACCCAACAAAGACATCCAACAATTTTCCAACAGAGGAAAAATCGACGCTCTGGTTATATAGGCACTAGAGCACTACAATGCTTCCTAAAGCACTGCAGGGGAGCACCGATACTGAAACCAATGCTCTAGCTGTAAGGGAAGATGGGTGTTGTTTTCTGAGAATGAAAAAGTATCAACCCAAAAAACAAAACATTCAGGAGGGATTGATCATCATCCTGTGTAAGATGAATTCAGGACTGACACCACATGTATAAAAGAGGAAAAACACAATGAGTAGGATCTGAAGACGAGGAAAGACTAAGACAAGATCAATGAAAGAAACCAAAACTGAAAGCTTCAATCCCCAGTGGAGTCACCAATTTCTGTTGTAGGAAAATTCCCTTGAGGACAGGTGAATGTCCTCTTGGATATTACACCCCTATGACCAAGAAAGAAAAATGCTAACATTGAACACTAAGATTCATTTAAATGTTGCTAAACTAGTCAAAGGAAAAGAGGAAGAAAGCATGAGTACCTTTTTCTGAAGTTTGTGCTTGCTCGGTCCAGGTTGAACTTGATCTTGAATCCCTTTAATGAGTTCTGCAATTCAAGAGACAACAAAGACAACGCATGCTTCCTATTCTACCAAGATTAGTTTAAACTAGATTTATCAAGAAGAGACAAGCCCATGCAAATATACACAAACTTGAAGGAAACAAGCCAAGCATATATATTAATGAGAGCATAACAAGGTGCTTACAATCTATAGATACAGATGCAACAACCTCACCAAGTCCTCCTTGTCCAACCTCTTGCTAAAAATATCCATGACCAGAATGACAATACTTTTCACTAATATTCTCCCCCCTTTCACCATGATAATTCCTCCTTATATAGGCTTTGAGAGGCTCAACCACCTTAGCTATTCTTAGGATAAGTTGAGGATATGACTCCGTTAGTTGTGGGATTTCTCTTAGATTCAGCCTTTAACTTGGATTCGAGCCAAATTGATTCATATGTTTCTTAGTTGTCCTTAGATATAAGGGGGATTGTTCCCCAATATTCTCTCAAGATATTGACGCTCCCTCAAAGTTGGCCACAGAGCACTATAGCGCTCCCTGCAAGTGGGCAGGGGAGCACTGATCTCCAAAAATGCTTTTAAGATGATTATTATTCAAGGTAAAATCTTGTAAACTTTTCCAAATGACATTTTTTCCTCTTCCAACAAGTCTTAGAGGATGTCCCAAGTGTTCTTATGATGTCATCCTCAATGCGACATATGTGGGACGAAAATATGACTTTTGCGACACTTGTGACAAAAGTGTGACACTTGCGACAATGACATTGAGACATTATCGAAGTGAGGAATTTTGACATGTAACAAATGCCCACCTCCTCATTAATTAAATGGCCTAAAAGGTTGCCCATATGGGTTAAAGAGAGTCCCACCTCTCCATTACTGTCTTGGGTTTTATTTTCCACTACTTACTTAGCTGGGTAGTTAGATCTATTATTATAATAATAGAGACTCATTTAATGAGCTCTTTCCATTATTGTGTTGGGTTTTATTTTCCACTACTTAGTTAGCTGGGTCGTTAGATCTATTATAATAACAGAGACTCATTTAATGAGATCTTTTTGAATTTGTCCAATGGACCATTTTGTAATGCTATATAAAGGCCTAGAAATCCTTCTTATAATATCAAGTTACTCATTTTGGCTTCTCTCATATTTTCTATTGTTCATTGTGAGATTAATTAGCTCTGAGTGATTTACTAGTAATTAGTTTTAGAGGCAAGGCTCCTCATTGAGCCTCACCTCCTGAGTACTTCATTTACATGTTTTTTTCCATGCTTCTTTTCATGCAAGATTGGCACGTCTAATATCCTCCTCTCTCGACATTCAAGCCATGTTGGCATAGGGGTAGACCCATGGTTAAACGCTTCAACAACGCACCAAAAAAACCCTAAATACCAACCCTTTCGACAACACCCGCGAAGCAGGCGAAGTCTCACATGAGGTAGAAGCAAGGGGGGGGGGTTACATGACACAAGTGTTTGTAACCAAGCTGGGACACAGATCTATGATTATAACACTTAACAGATTATTCTAGTACACTTAAACGATGATATACATTAGTTCATTAGCTTTATTAACATCACAAATCAAACCTAAATATAGATCGACGCAATAAAAATAAAGATTAAGTACTTCTACCACTTAGCACATAGCACTGATTTAGATCTAACATTCATCAACACAAGTAATAACACTAAGAATCAACAAATCTATCTGTCGTACATAAAAGCACTGATAAGATTTGTTGGCCCTAAACCAAGATTTGGGAGAACCTTGGTCATGTTTGACCATTTTTGGGACTTCGATAGGCTGGTCGAAGATGGAGCTCCGAGGGGAAGCGGAGATCACAAGATCTCACCCATTTTGCGGGATTTTTGGGTTTTTTTAATGGGTATGGGATGTTGGCCCATGGGTTTACCCATGCTTAGGCCCCTTTTTGTAATATATAAATAAGTAGCTAGGCGATGTAAGAAGAGGATGATGGCTTAGTTCTAATATTAGCCATGTGCAAGAAAATGTGTTAAGGATTGCATAGCTAAGTGCAAGCGTTTTGTAAGTGCTTTGTGCACATGGACTGTGTAAGGCTTTGTGCTTTGACTAGAATCGAGGAAGGAGGATATGGTGAGGTGCGTGTAGATCTCCTGTCCTTTATAGAGTTGGATCTGTGGCTCTGTGCATGTAAGAAGATTGAAGAGACTAGTAAAGAAGAGAAGAGTTGGTGGACGTAGCCCCACACTGGGGTGAACCACGTATATCCTATGTTGATGTGCTCTGTAATATGTTGTTCATGTTATTGATGTATCTATTTTCTTAGTGCACTTTTCTTGATGCATGATAGGTATATCCATTGATGCTTAGTGATTTACATATGAATGAAGGTTAGATATACTCTGATGCTATGTGCTAATGGTTAGATATGCTTAATCTTGGTTGTTGCTGCGCTTATACTGTTTGCTAAGTGCTCTGTTAAGTATCGTGATCACATATCTGTGTCCCAGCTAGGTTGTAGACACTTGGGTCCTACAACCCCCCCTACGTCTACCTTGGGTGAGACTTCATCTGCTTCGCAGCTGTTGCTGAAAGGGCCGATAGTTAGGGTTTTGTTGGTGTGATGTTGAAGCTTTTAACCCTGGGTCTGCCCCTGTGCCAACAAATGGTTCTGTTGCCAGGACCTGAAACTCTGATTACTGGGAATTGAAGAAAAGAGAAAGCTCTGTGCATAGATCTGTTGCTGTAGTGTGCAGTATTCTACTTGAATTACATAGCTTTGTTCTAAGAAAGAGAAGTTCGATCTGAAGAAAAGAGGTAAGATCTTAAAGATTTGTGCTCTGGTAAAGGTAAGATAAGTGAAAATTTTTATTTCGAAAGTATGAATTTAGGTATGTTTGATAGATTTTGTCCTAGTTTGAAAACTAGGGCACAACTAGAAGAAAGAAGATCCGATTTGAATAAAATTGATAGAAAAAGTGAAAGATATGTTATCCCTATGCATAGAAAGAATTTTTGGACTAAAAAGTGAATGCAGGATCCTAGAAAGAATGTTTGCAGATTGCAGGTCCATCACTGTGATCCCAATGTGCAGTACAAGAAAGGTTGGGGATCGTTTAAGAGGAAGAGATGATTGACACTATGTTATAATTGCAGAAGATCGGGACATCTTCCTAAGGAATGCCCTGGTATAGGTCTTATTTGTATTTGTTGTAAAGTTTTTGGTCATGAGGTTTTGGATTGCCCTAGAATGATTGCTAGAGTTGAAAAGATGATATTGAGACAAGCAAACCATGAAGAAGGTCAAGAAACCAAGGATATGCTAGAGAACTAGAAAGAATTAGGGACTATGTTATTACAGTTGAAAGAAACATTGAATGATCACATAGACATCAATTTACCAGAGATCTTAAAAGAAAAGAAGTGCATATAAACAAGAATAGGAGACTTTGACATAGACTGTGTTCTGGATGATGAAACATAGGTGAATATCATGACATAAAGAACTTTGGAAATTTTGGGAAAGCCTGCTATGGTTCCTTCATTGGGAAGGATATGTTGTTTAAAGGAGAGATGATAACCCTATGTGGAAGACTTACTCATGTACCTATGATTGCTCATGGAGCATCGACTGAAAAATATTTTGAGGTCATTAAGTTTGTTGAGAACAATGCCCCTTTTGCACTTTTGTTAGGAAAAATTTGGATTGAGAAAGATCAGGTTCGAAGGAAAGAAGAAGAGGAAGCCACATAAAAGAAAAAGCAAGAATTAAGGGACTTCATAACTAGAAAAATAGTGAGACTAATACAAGAACAGGAGGACAAGTCAAAGCAACAGAAGGTTGTTGAAGTTGAAAGAACACAAGAAGACTTAAAGAACCTGTCCATGCACGAGAGAAGAGCACCTACCCCAAAAATAATAAGAGAAAAGGTACTACACTCGAACCCTTTGAAAGACCCTCAACAACATGAAGTCCCTTTACTAGGAGAAGATAAGAACAAGAATGGAAAGAGGAATACAAAAACCCAGATGAAAAGAAAGAAGGAAAGAAAGCTAAGGAAGAAGAAAGCAAATTTAGAAAGACTGCAGGAAGTTTCAGACAAGACTTCGTAGAAGGAAGGTTTACAGAACTTGAACCTCACCAGAATAGTAGAACAATGCAGAATGGCACTTCACCAAGGTGAAGCTATATGACCGTTGGAGGCATCCCGACCGTTAGAACGACTCTCCGAAATGACTAGAAACACAATTATTTCCAGAAATATCACCATTGGACCATTGGGACTGTGCCATAACGAATGGATTCATATTTATTAAGGCATTTTGACCCGTTGAAGGAATCCGTTATGACATTGCTTACTTAATCTGTCAAATGCCTCACCGGGGACACTTTTGCAAACTGAGATATTCGACCTGATAGAGAATTGATCGCATATCGCGCTGTATTGTCTAGACCTCACAGTCCATTCGATTACCTTGAGTGTTTGTTCACCTACCTGAGTTATTTGATCACGAGCGTGCATGTTGGGTGAGCTTAGCACAATACATAAGTCCATGGAAGAGATCTTGATCGACCTTATGGATGAGAAAGTCATGTCTGTAGGAGTATAGGCATCATCAATGACTAGATTGCAAGCATCCCCCTCGACTGTATGTCGATCTAGCCGAACAACGACTGAGAAAATAAGAAAGAACCGCGATGACCTAGTGAATGCGAAGTTGATCCCGTCGGTCTTGCCCGACTACATCCCGCCTATGGCATGCACAGTTAGTCATGATAGCATCCCGTGTGACTTCGAGTACATGCTCATCACTGCATACCTCCCGAAGGGGATATGTGCAATCGGATCATAGCTGGGACTGATCCCAGACCTCAATATAAGTGACTTTAACCTTGGAGATAGGATGAATTATGTAATGCTCACACCACATCGATACCTGAAGAAGACGACTGGGAATAAGCCAAAGATAGTTCCCCAACCATGGATTAAAGAGATCGCGCAGTTAATGATCTTAAATGTGATGAAGATCCCCCACTTTGGCATACATCAGGAGGTTAACGCATGCGTTAAGAATCTCCTGTCATGCTACCATGGAGGCTATATATGGTTAGATAGGCGCATAACTGTGGATTCAACGCTGATCCACATGATCACTGGATTGACTGTGCAGGGACCAGACCCTCACCAGTTTTACCCAGGGAAGGCTGCAGATCGCTCCCTGGCGCAACGAATAAAGGAAACCTATGGTGATGTGGAGAAGGGGAAGCGAGGCTATAAGGTAGCCTCCATCCAGGATGGCATAGTGCACCTAGCCTGTCAGCTCATCACTGGAAAGCTCGTTAGGAAGAACCGTCCTACGCAAGTCACAAGCTTCGTTGTCAACCTCACAGGGAAGTGTGTCAAAGGGATGCAAATGAACTGGGTGAGCTACCACGTCAACGAGTTGGAGAAGGATTGTTGCAAAGCGTAGGACCAAGGCTATGAGTTCCACTTTAGTTGGTTGTTGATTCTCATTGCCTTTGTCGCTTGGGAAATGTCGGAGGGAGAGACATTCCCTAAAGTTGAGCCATCAAAACCATTGGCTACAAGGTTCACCACCTCGTGGTATACAAGCGATATGGTGAAGCAATGGAAATCAAATTCAGTGTTCCAGACTTACTACATACAACTCATGTGCGTAATTGAGTCATTCCCCCGAATGACCTCGAACACCTTGCATCCTTACAGACCACTAGAAAATTTTCGCATAGACCGCCACTTCATTTACATCACTGCGCACTGGGATGAAAGCAAGGAGGAGCTATAGTCGTAATATAAGTTGATTGATGAAGACATGGAGGAGATAACCAAGGAATGGCTAGCCAAATTCCTTGTATCGGTCATAGATGCAGAAATCTCCAACCCTGACCTCATCGGAAGTCTTGTGGTCACCAAGACTGAATATGATGGACTGAGTAACACAAAGAGAAAGAAGAAAAAGGAGGAAGTGCAGGACATAGACAACGCATCGGAGGAAACTGCATCCAACTCACTTGGAGGAGGAGGCAGAGGTGAAGTAAAGAAGGAAGAGGAAAGGGAAGAATATAAGCAAGAAAAGGGCGAAGTGACACCGCCAAAGGACCCCCTTACAGAGGCCGATACATCAAATAGAAGGAAGGTTTCTCCATAGAAATCCTTCGCACGGAAGAATACCAGAGCCAATAAGCATCAGTCACAGAATGTGCTCACAATAGATGATGTTGATCTCATCATCGCATCCGTCGAAGATGCTTCAGAGGATTTCTTACAACAACATGAAGCAAAGCAGGAGACGATGTATGATAGAATCAAAGAGGAGATGAAGGGGGTACAACAAGCTGTTAGGACCACATATTGCACCATTTTTTCCCATACTTTTTGCCATTATTATACCCTTGATCACCTGTATTTAGCCCCATATTATCACTTCATCTGATCACTCCAAGGTATACAACGTCCTTTCTCATTACTATATGTTTAATCTGTTTTGCATAATACTTTACATTACTTTTGAACCTAACCATTGATTAGAAGTGCATAAGTGTTCATATTTGCAGAATAGTATTTAAGGCCGATGCTGAAACACAGAACTGCCCAAAGCCGCTGTTGAGCTGATGCTGAAACACGGAAGCTGCTACACAGTCCAAGGACGCATATGCCGAAACACGGAGCTGCTACACAGTCCGAGG